>UXGC01000629.1:0-73323 GCA_900480045.1 Eurytoma adleriae | reverse complement strand
TAATTTCTACAACCGTCACAGAATTTCATCATTCACGTCGCATTAAATTCATTTCAGCTCGTTCAGCAAACATTATTAAACATAAACCAGCAGCAGCTCTTGAAGAAAAAAGCGTCAGCACCGCCGTCAATAAACTTAATTGCACGTATTTCCTCAATTTCCCTCGGCCCGCGCATAAATCTCACAAAAGCCCTCGCTAATGCTCGACTTATCGTCAAATCGCATCGCGGGGCCCGCGCGCGACCGATTTACACTTAATATCCGAGAGGCGACCGTTACCGTAGCGGGGGGAGGAGGAAGTCCGCGCTACAAGCCTCGCAGGCGAGGGCCGCGAGAATCCCCGCGATATATAAAGCGAGCGCGCCGCGAATGCGTGTCGCGAGTCCTCGGCGCGCGACGCACCGATTTTGCGCGCGATACATTAATGCGACACGACGCGCCGGTATATACGTGCAGCCACCGGATACGCATTCTCTCCGTCTCTCCCGGTGCCCTTCGCACGGCCACTTTGCATTCGAGTCGTTGGGAGAAACGCTCGCGTTATATACCCGCGCCGGGAGATGCCATCGACAATTAATTCATTTTCCACGTGCTCGCCCGTTGCCGTGCGCTCCTTTTTGATTTCCGCTCGGCACTTTGCAGGATGTCATTCGCTCGGGCCTCGTCGCGGGGACTTAGTATTCAGGAGTGCTGGAATTACGCTGGCTCGATTAATTTTAATTAAAATGATTGCCCGCTTTCGTTTTGTTCTTGGGTGTCTTTTAAAATATTCACTCTTAACGAGCTTTCCCTACTATTCCTTTAGATTTACGACTTTTAATTTAATATTTAAAGTATAGTACTTTTTTCATTTTGAAAAAATTAATTAAAAAAAGATATGCGTGTTCTTCAGGAAGTCAACTTTTATTCTAATGTTGGTTTTCACTCTATGTTAAATAGCTGAAAATCGAGATTAAAATGCTAATGAAATCTTCTTTTATATAAGTAAGTGAATTTATAGCACTCACCAGATTTTGAAAATGTCATGAAAATAATTGTTTTTTAATTTTATAATGAAATTTTTATTTTTAAATGTTTTTTATTCTATCGCATTCGACTAATCTACATCATCATTAAAGAGTGAATTTGAGATATCGAAAAAGTGCCGGATATAAAATTCAGCGGTCCATTACCCTGCGGAGCGCCTCGTGCGACGCGCGAGCGTCCGATTATGCGTTATCCGGACCGAGATCTCCGTCGGCAAGTCGAAAAATGCAAGCCACACGGGGAGGGAGGCACCGACGACGTTTCGCACTTTTCCCCGATCCTCTTAATCTTATCGGGGCCTCGAACTTTTGTCAGTCGCAGTCCTTTTGGTGGCGCGAGCAGCGCGTTATCGCGCCGACGACGTCGCCGGGGCTGGAACCCGTTTTGCCTCTTCCGCCTTGCGTGTGCACCTCTTTTGCGCCGGTGCCGCGCGACGTATTCAGAATCGATAGTTTGACCGCCTTACGACCTTTTTGGTAAAAGCTGCGCTGGTACACTTTAATTAATTTAAAAATGTTTCGAAGATTTCTTCGTATGGGCTGGAATTATCAATGAATAAAATAATTCCTTCGTTTAAACGCGATTAAATATCAATAAAGAATGAAATAAGATTAAATTAAAAAGTTGAATTTTAAAGATAATGAGTGTATTAAAAGCGGGATATAATGTAATATAGGGCAACAGAAGCTGAAGAAGCTGCTAAATTCGAAAAACGAAAAAGAAAAATCCTTCGACAAGCATCTTCTTCCGTTCATGTATGGAAAAATTGAATGCAAGAAAAATAATAATATAAAAAATGATATCTAGCTAAGATTTTTTCGAATTTTTTTCTCCATCAATCATTACCGTACTCTTGTAAATACAAAAATTTAAAAAAAGCCATTTAGAATCATTTCTATGAAGCTTTGAAAAAAAAATCAAGGGAAAGACATAACGTCACTCCCAGATCACGACAGCCATGAACATCGCCTCAAAGTAGGCTCTCGGAGTCCCGACTGCCCTATCGGTACCCCATACACTTCCCGGTCGCTCATCGGCTCGCCCGGAGCTCGCGTTACGACACACGTTCGATTCGTTAAGTTCGTCGTGGCGCTAAATTCCCGTGGGACTCGCGAATCCAGGAAGCGAGGAGACTCGTCCTTCTGCCCCCCATTGTTAAGAGGGAGGCAGCCACCACCGCCCCCTCCCAGCGGCGGCGCGCGTGAGTGGAAACGAGGCGCGCGGAATCTAATCTGATGGAGCGGCTCGGGCCCACCTAATGGCCAAGCCGTGTCGTGACACGCACCTCTCGGACTCTCGGGCCCTCTTCCGCTGCTCCGAAGGCGACGATCGCGCGCTCCCCGCAAGCCTCAGGGACAGACGGAGAAAGAGGATGGGGTCTCGTTCACCCGGTCAGGAGAGAGGAGTGACCGATCGCGAGATCGATTTCGTCCTTCGACGCTTGGCTGATTCCCTTTTGCTTGATATCTGCCTGATTAAAGCAGATTTTTTATTTTACTAATTTTCATCCATTGAAAAGCCGTTTCATTGAATTACTTTAGAAATACTGCACTGCTAGAATGAAGATTTTCGAAAAAAATTTGAAAATAATTTTTTAGGGAATGTACACTTGTTACCACGATTAGCTTACGTGTTGCTTATTATATTTACACGCGTAATGGCACACCTGAGTGAGGAAAATGAAGTAGCAATTAATTATAATTTTTTGTCACTCTTGTAATCTCGCAGCGAAAAATAAACACGATAGACCAAAAATAATTACCTACCGACGTCGTTAATGAAGAGCGTACCGAAAAAACTAACACTTAGCACGTGCAGCTAATTAAACTTCAATTTCATCGAAAAGCTCGACGAACAGAAAAAATCTTACCAGCTATACGCATCATTTGTCTCTCGTCAGTTGAATGCACGCGCGAGGGTCCGGCGAATAAATTAATGCGGGAAAGCGTCGGTTTTTTGCCGCGGGCTCTCGCTCGCACGCAATGCGTCTCGGCGACACCGGCTGTCAGCGCGGAATAAAAGAAAAGCAAAAAACGAGTAAAAGGGTAAAAAAAGCAGCGCGACGACGGTAGCCGGCTGCAGAACCCGAGGAATCGAATCCTGTAATTGGAGACGGCGAGGCGCGCCGCGACGCGATCCGTCGTTACTCAGCGCGCCGCTCGACAGTCGGCATTTATAAGGAATTAGGACTCGCGTAAGTAACGAGGTATGACTTAATAGGAACGTCGCGCGCTGCGCCCTTCGACGCCTTCAGGAATCCCGGCGCTCTCGCGTGTCCGACGTTATTTATGCCGCGCGGCCGCTTTGACGGCGCGAGAAGTGCCAACGCGGATTCCCGCGCGAGCTTTTCGCCGCGCGCTATTCCAGATCGCACGTATCGATTTGACGCCGCGCGGTGTCGTTAGCCGATTGATACGCGAGCCACGCTCCGCTTGATATTCCGAGAAAATCGACGAATAAAAGTCGCGCCGGGGTCTCTTAATGAATTTATGGATTCGATTCGCTATGGAAATTACCGCTCGCTCGTTTTTCCTCTTTCAGACCCGACCTTTTTCCCGATCGCTCGGGACTTTTTCCGCGCGACTGGAATTAAACGGCATTGTTTTTAGTGTAATTCCGCGCGATAACGATAAATAGTAGTAACTTATTCGAATGCGCGCGAGCGACTCGAGTTAGCAGAACCTTTTTAAATAAATGCGTGCTTAAGAGTTAACATTACAGGAGCACGGCCAATAAAATTAATTTTAATGCATTCGATTATTTAAATGAGCCCGACGCCGGGGCCTAATGATCGGTACTTAGCGTTCGATTTATATGCCCGCGCCGCTCGCGCTTTTTAATAGGCCGCGCGGCGAAAGGACACAAGGCGCGCGCGCGCTCGCCGGAATCGGGAAATCACGGGAGAAAGTGTGTCATACGTGTGAGCTGCGTTACTTTTTTTCTTTTTCTCGATTCAACAAAAAAAAATATGAGTCACACGAAAATTTCAACACCGAGTGTACAAAAAAGAGGGGGGCGGGCAGATTTAGATCGAGATACCGGGGAGTCGCACGACTTCGCCGCGCGATCACCTGAATTATTGCGTCTGGCGACGGGCGCAAACAGCGAGCGGCTTGTTCGCGCGGACGTTGTGTACACGGCGAAGGAGTAAATAAACAAGTACGAATTGAAAAAAAAGTGGCCGGCAGCGAGAATTACGCTTACGAATAATTAATACGTCCGCGCTTACAAAATCCCGCGGGTAATTGCCTTCGTTGCGCCGAATCTTTTTGAGCGAGATAATAGCTTTATTTCAGGACGTTGAATGCGAATTTACGCGCTCGCGCCGGACGTTAATGCTTTTTGAAAGGACAAGCTCGCACCGCCGGCCAGCTGATTTACAGAGTCGTGGGTACATTCGACTAATTTTTACGCTCGAGCCATAATTAACGGATTTTGTGTCTTAATAAGTTGTAAAAAAATGATAATATTCTCGCAAACGATATTGCGTAATGCGCATAGAAATATATAGAAAACAGTTCGAAATATATAGTTTCTCAGAAAATTGCACTCGCCGATACTTTTTATCGCTGTTCACAATCAATGTAAAACTCAAATCGCTTATACGATCCCGCGGTAAATTTAAATAATGTTTCACATCGCGTGCAATCGTTACGCGTTCAATTAAAATCCTAGCCCGCAAAATCTACATTACCCGGAGAAATAAACCCAACCGCGAGAACGAAAAAAAACATATTCAAAACAAAAATCGCAAATCAGAGAAAAATCATCATTACCCCCTTATCACCAGATAAAGGGTATTAGCGTCCCCCGTGCAGCCATTAACCGGCGGAGCCGAATCACCTGCATGCATACGGGGGATCTGAAAATAAAAGGCCGCGAGAGCAAGCCTGGGCAGCAGATCCGAGCGCGGGACAAAGGCAGCGCGAGGTCGCACGCGAAGCCCCGGCGGACGCTCGCTATCTCGCCGGGGGTCCCTTTCCGTCGTCCCGCAACGAAACTCCGCACTTTAGCCGCCGCACGGAATATCGCGCGGCGATGTGTATCGAGTCGCTCTCCCGCGGACCCGCGGCGACAATCATCGCCTCCTCGGCCAATTACCGCGGCGCGATCGCTCGCTCATTGAGATTTATTCGCCCGCGGGGAGACCCTTTAAGAGCGCGCTTGTTCCTCCTTTTTACGCGGGCCACGCTCGAGCGTGACCCTCTGCGTGCTCTCCTCTGGTGCAACTTGCGAGCGGACTCACTTACTCGGCTTCGTACTTACGGCGATACGGGTGGACGCTCACGGCGATCCCGGCTTATCAGGAAGGTGTGTTGCCGGAGATGATAAAGAAGCTGATCGGAGCTTTAGCTTTGCGTGCAAAAATGTTCGTGCCCCCTTTTTTAGACTTCGTTTCTTTTTCTCGATTAAGCAAAGTATTATATATGCTGGTTAATACTGTCTTAATCAGCAATTATTAATTAAACTTCATTTTTATTTTTAATTTGTAACGGAATCTTAGCAGCAGTATCGGCGGAATTTACTGACGTTAATAAGCAGCGAAATAAACTGTAATTATTTTTTACAATTGCATAAATTTTTAACGTCCTTAACTCAACCTTCCTTTTCGTATTCGCAAGTCTGTGCATCAAGCAAACGATCGTCGTTAAATTCAGGTACCCCTGCGCAAAAATTGTCGTCAACCCTCGACAACGATCGAACTGTATACACAGAAGTGCGCTGGATCAATTATACAGATTTCGCGAATCGCCGAATGAAAAAGCTCGGTAAAATCGTTCGTTCAGATCGCTTCTTCGCTCGGGTCAATCAGCGAGAATACTTTCGCCATTCATCTCGCGCGCGCGCATATAATCGTAGCCGGCGAAGGCATATAGGAAGGCACCCCTTTGCGCGTGACCGCTCCGCGAAAACATTCCGGAGCGTCGGACTATTGCGGCCGGGCGCGCACGCACACACGGGGAGTTTCGCGCAGCGAGCTCCAGATGCTATCAGCGGTGTCTCTGCTACGGCCCTTGCCCCCTCTCTGTCTCTTTCTCTCTCGCTCTACTCTACTCCGTCTGTCTCTCTCTGCGTGCACTGCAGCAACCGTCTAGCTTGGAGGTATTTGATATTGACTTCTCAGAGGCAGCGGCAACCAGCGGCTTTGAACTCGCTCGCTCTCTGACGAAGAGAGACGGAGAGTAGAGGAGAAGCACAGAGAGAGAGGAGAGAGACAGCGAGGAGAAGGAAATAGGCCGGAGGGAGACGGACGGAAAGAGCGACAGAGAGGGGAAGAAAAGCCAGCCGAGGATACGCGCGTCTCTACCCCGGGGAGAGAAAGATAGAGGAGCGAGCAGTGCGTTTAATTAAAAAGCTTCGTACGTGGCGCGGCCCCGGCTGTATATAGCTCTTACGGTCCAGCAAGCTACCGCGTGTACACGCCGGCTGTCTCTTTTTAAGAGAGAAGAGAGGCCAGAGAGGGACAGAGTCGATAAACTTGCTGGATTCTAATTTTTTAATTTTGAGGCCTCTTGCGCGCAACTTCATAAGCGTCCGCGCACTCCCCGCTGTAGCGGTATACATTATTCCTCGTCGTTGGCGGATTTTTTCAAGCTCGCACAGTATCCTTACAAACTTTTATCTCGGTGGTTACTGTTTTCTGCGCACTTGTATCATCGTAACGATGAAAGAAGCACGACTAAACTAAAATGTTCAATATTGACGTACGAAATATAAAAAATTTACAGCATATCAAATTGATTCCGTCACGCTAGTAAGAATTAATTATCCTATAATTATTATGAGACTTGTCGCGTTTTAATGATCATAGACCTTTGATGCTGACATTTCGTGAAATTTGCAGTCCTCTTCTTTAAAGTTATCCTGAAATTGAAAGATTCAAGTCTGACGGACTGTATTTATAGCAGAGGATCAGAATAGACTACCCAGTTTGACTTATGCATGAGTGGTGTTATAATCTTTGATTTTAGAATACCGGCTCGATTTGGCAGCTCATTTCAATGTGTCAATTAGAAACTTGGAGACAGTTAAATTTGAAATCTTTAATTTCAGATTAGCTCTGAAGAAGTAAACTGTACGACAGCATAAAATATCCTCGGAATGATTAAATCCCAAATAATGTCATAATAAATAGTGCAAATTAAATCTTCCATTTAATTATCCTTGTAAATAATAATAGTATTTATCTTTCACATAAACAGTACAAATCTTAAGAAACGCAATCTTCATCTAACTTCAAGAGTACACTGATTTTATCAAGGAAACAAGAATCAGCAATTCCAATTGACGATCGACCAACAATATCAATATAATAATTTAATGAGCGATCAGTAAATCTATTCAACCGAGATACGATTACCTCGCTCGCGTGGCAGCAGCCCCTGTACATTTCGAAACGGCAACAATTACAGCGTCGGACCTCGCAGGCGCGCTAATCGATTGCGTACTCCCCCGGCGTAGTTTACGTCGCGCCTAGTGGACTTAGGTTTAACCCGCGCGATACAAATCCGGGCTAACGGCCAACTTCGGCTCGGCCGTTTTCCCGGGGATGACGCGCGAACGGCTGCCGCGTACGCACACAAGGCGGCCCATCGCGTTTTCCGAGCGACGTCCACAATTATCCGGCGAGAGGCTTCATTACCCCATTCGCCGGGAGTGAGCTACGCTCCGTTCTTTATTTATGGACAAGCTCATTATTTCTGTGCAGGTAAGCATATGAAAAATTCTCCCGCCCCCGTCTCGCGCTCTCCGCCTCTCGCGAGCAGCCGCAAGTTCCTCCTTTTTTTTTAACCGGCGCTTTCTCTTTGCTTCTCGTTCCTCGTCTGCTACCGCGCCGTTGTACCGAACTTCCGACTCGTTTTAGGGGGATTGTTACAGGGACGCTGTTATTCCTTTTTCGAAGGAGAATATTTTTGTTTACTGTTGAACGAGAAAGTTTTTTTTTACAACTTGTTGGTTTTTTAAATTAAATGATGCGAGTTTTCACTTACTTAAATTTATTTATTTATAGAAGCATTAAGCGAGCTGATGAGCCCTTACAAACAAATGTAAAGAATGTTAAAAATTTCAAATAACATACACTTAATAAGTAACTGCAAGAAAGCGCTGTACGCACTTAAAATTTCTTTCAATTGTGCATTCACTTACTATTAAAATTTAGACAACAAAAAGTTTTTCGAAGTTGACCAAATAAAACAAGTACCTGAAAACGTACAATTTTTTCTAAAAGGAAACCGCAGCCCCTCATTTTTACAACGCTCACGTCGATCTCAAGAAAGAAATATGCATCGTAAACACACGAGAACTGGCTTCCTATGCAAAACTCTCGTCGCAAGCTGCGGGGTGACACAAAGGGTGCGCTCACGCCCGAAATTCCCGCGCCGGCGTATCGCGAGAAATCACAGCTCCGCCGTGCAGTCAGCGCTCGCCTTTCCAGATCTATGAAAACGATATACGCGCGGGATGTCCCCGTGGCTCGGTGAGTTTCCCGGAATACGAGGAGCCGAGGTAGGCGGCTAAAGCGAGCCATACGTGCGTGCCATGCATCATCCGCGCGACAACCGGTAGCGGCGCGAGCGAGGCTAAACTACCCGCACTGATTCCCTGAACGGGGGAGCGGACACTTTTGCCGCACGGTAGCGCGGCTCCTTGGGTTCCCTTGGACACCTGATATAACGAGTTTTCTGATTATTTTGAAGATTGTTTTCGGTGACTACTGAACTTGTTTAGTTAGATTCTAAAATTTTAGTGATAAATAGATCGCTTCTGTAATCGAATTGTCATTAAAATACTAGTGCTTATCGCACAGTGAAAAAGGTGGATAGTATGACATTTCAACAGTTTAATTTGCACAATAGTTTTTAAACTATATTGATGAAATCAATAATTTATTCAAGAAATTACACTTTTCTAAACCAATAACTAGGTCAATCAGCGCGTCGAATACACCCCAACCCGGAAAAGATCTTTTGATTCGCTTCCCAAGTCAAACACTGTTTGCTCCCCCCTTGGAGCTTTCATAATCCGAGCAAACAAAGTGAGCAAAGAGGCCGGGCGCCCGGGGTCGCGACACCGTCTCAAACGAGATTATCAAGCGATTAAAAGAATTCGTTGGCGGAGCGGCCGGGTAATTTCGCGATCCGAAGATGGACGGAGGTGGAGACGTGGCAGCGCGAACGAAGGAGCAAGATGGGGAACGAAGATTAGCCCCGGGAGGCTCCTTTGTGTACCTCGCCGGGCGCCTCAAAGAACCGCGACGGATACATTTTTAATTACTGCGAATATCACTCGGGCCGAGGATCGCCTTAATTAAATGTCATATTGCGCCCGAAGGCATCTTCGGTGTTAGCGTCGCGGAACGAACTTTGTTTACTCTGCCGATTCGTATGCTCTTACTGTCTTGTTTTATGCATTCAAACTAATATGTGCTACTTCAAAGAAATAGTTTAGTATAATTCGTCTTTTGTGCTGAAATTTACAACCACCAATCTTATCACTCAAATGTGTGTAATCGAGATGTACGTATGTAGCAAACTTTAAATTGTCTTTCTTTTTAAAAAAAATACCCTTACAAAATTTACAGACCACATAAATTTTTTCAGTTAACTGCAAGTGCATTCGCTAATAGAGATCTCGCGCGAAGCAGCAATCGCAAAGCTTATATAGTGCCCTCCGCGACGGTGCTCCTGCCGTTATGCCGGCGCTCGTGGCGCGCGCGCGGCATTGTGTATGCCGGGACCGAGGTAAATCAGCGGCGGCCAGGGCTCTCGGGGTGGAAAGCCTATTAGAGCGTAAGCATGAATTTATCTCTCTATAACGGATAATACAATCGTAAAGTCGAGTGCAGCGGCCATTGATAGCGCGCTCCGCGATCCCGGAAGCTCCCCCCTCCCTCTCGAGGGAGGGAGAAAGGGAGAGAGAGAGCAGCGGATTATCGACGACCCAGGGAGGTACGTCGTCGCGACGCGCGCACGACTTTTTCCCGCGGCGTACACTGCAAGCGGGAGGAGGGATTCCTCCGCACTGTTTTGCGCCATTTCGCGTTCTTTTGCCCGGAGACAATTTTGAAATTTATGTGGGTTGAGTCCGGTAACGGCCCCTCGCTGCCCATTGTGCGAGAGGCTATTTTTTCTCGCGGCATTGTTCAGGCATGTGCTTCGATCGAAGATAGCGAGGGGAGGGGAGCGGCTTCATTTGTAACGCCGTTAATAGGATGATTTACGGGGATATAGATATTAATGCGTTTGAGGAAGGCCTTTTTTTTTAAATTTGATACATGTTACTTAAAGCCTCGAAGAATTTAATTGATTCGTTTGTTATCTTTTTTAGAATTTCGATGACGCACTTGTAACAAAATAAAGTCAGTTTGAAGTTCTCAAATTAAAAATGTATCTCTCTTTAATTCAATCAATGATATTCACTGGATTCGAGAGAAGCATGTTCTTCAAAGAAATTCACTTACCAGAAGATTTTCAGACCTTCGGATCACAAATTTCATTGAAAATGTGAGAGATATTTTAATGTTCATAAAAATTTAATTAACGAAGTTAAATATTTAGGCCCTGACTTTCAAAATAGCTTCATTTCGAAGTTGAATAGTAAAAGGATAAACTTACAATTAATTCAATAAAAAGGTGCACAACAATCTTGTAGAATACAATTCAAACAATAATACATTCTGAATCGTGCGCAATACCAATCAACACCTTATTCCACGTCGATGATTCGTCTCGTCTAGCGCACAGTCCCGCGAGACTTTCCCACTAAGCGCAGCGAGTCGTCCGTTAATGAATATCCTTTTCCCGCGATATCCCATCTGGCGCGTAGGTGCGGCTACTCTAGGCGGCGATCAGCTTTCGCTCCTATACAGCCGCGAGTCCCGAGCCGTCAATCTCCCGGTCCCGGCGAATCTGTCGCAACCGTGCACCGGCACGTAGGACGTACGCCCTGCCCTACCTACGCGCGAGGTATGCGCGCGCGCCGCCACCCACGCGGCGCAATCACCCGTCGAAATAAAAAGACACGGCCGCGCGCGAATTTGAATATAACAGCGCGCTGCGCGAAAGCGTCGGGGGATACATATCTCGCGGAGGGACTGGACCGTGCGAAATTTATCGGCGGCGCATTCGCTTTTCAGAAGTGCCCGGCCCATTTTATCGGCCCGTGCACAAGGGGACCATTATACACGACATCGGCCGTTTTTAAATATTTAACGCGAGAGAACAACCCCGCGCCGAGTCCAAAATATTCAAGGCGCGCGGATACTCGCGCTCGGCCCGGTGAGCGCGACCGATAATGAAAATCGACAAGGATGGTAATAAGTATCTTTTTTTGCATGAATTTCTAGCGATTTATATCACACATCCAAAAGAGTTTTCATAAATCAAGCGAAAATAATAAACATCTTCAGATCCAAAATTTGTCCGATGTGCACTTTATTAAAATAAAGTATTTTATTCTGCTGAAATGTATATATAAATTCCTGAAATTATTAACAACAATGCAGACTATACAGTAAGCTCAACGAACAGAAGCACCCAGGACAAACTCCGAGCTCCATTCGTTTTTCCCCATCAAAACAAGAGCGGGTGGTGTAGGCGCGCGCAAAATTTCGAAACAGGCTTTGCGGGCGAGCGCGCAAATCCCGCGTTCAAACAAAAAGCTACAGCGAGCGCTCACCCGAAAGTAGGTACACGCGCGAGCGCAGGCCCGTGCAAACGTAGTGCAACATCAAATATGAAAGCGCGCAATTATGCGCCTGGGCTCTAAGAGGCGAGACCCCAGGTAAGGAAGCTCGCCGGGGCCTATTACTGCGAGCGCACCGCGTAGTTTGCGTTTGCGGATGCCGGAGCGCTCGCATTTATTATTTAGACGGGGGTAGAGAGCGCGTTGAGTTGCGAGATTGTTAGGGAGCGCCGCGCCGCTGTTTGCGTTTCCTTTCGAGCTTTCGCCTTCTTTTTTACGCGGTACGCCGATCGTAGCGGTGACTTACGCGGAGTTAAGGGGCGGAGAGAGTGATTTTCTATACTTAATCTCGGGCTTATCCTTCAGTGTCACTACGACGTGTCGCGCGAGCCTGAAGCAGTCACACTTCGAACGCCTTTTGATCGATGTGTCGCATTAAACGGTTGGCTCGAAGAATAATGAGAACGATCCATTATGTGAAGTGTGATTATTGCTGAAACATCGTTGAACTAATTATTGCGTAATATCAGCACCAATTTTTTGAAAAAATTTGGAACAATTTCACTATTTAATATAAGACTTTCGTTAAAATTCAACAAAAAAGAAATAAAAATAAATAATTAGCAAATTCGGGTTCAATAAATAAATAAATGCTGCAACGGATATAAAGTATAGGTTTCAAACAACCGGAACACTTTACCCGCAATGAACAAGGAAATACTGCAGCCCTGCGAGTTTATACGGCTACCTTTGCGTTACAAATTGACGGAATTATACCATACACTCAACGTGAACTTACTCCGTACTTTAATCAGCCAATAGCGCTAGCTTTTTAAAGGAATGACTCAAAGAACTTTCTTTAAATTTTTCCTCATTTTTCGATTACATATATGTACCCGCAGTATTAAAGTTATCTGAGTTAATGAAATGGTCATCAATTGAACCGTAACTGAAATAATTTACACGTATATCCTTCTGTTGCACTTCTAATTGAAAGTTCACCGTAGAATCTCTAGCTTCATTACGAAAACGTCTCGGCCATTTACAATAATAATTTTCAGCTTTTGACAGTAACTGCAACGGATACTGACAATTTTTTTCCCGGAGCCACCTCTCGAGTACATCGCTAAACGGCAATTTATGCAAGATAACTTCCCGTGTAAAATCCAGCGAACAAGCGCGGCACTAAGCGTTCAATTTATTCGAATCCAGCCGCCGCGAAGCTTTCAACGTCAGAGATCCCGAAGGCCTGGCAAGATTTAACGGCCATCCGGGACAGGCTTAAACTCCGACCGCGCGAGCGCAAAATCTCTTAACTCCGCGAGCGCGGGGAGGTAAGGGGGGGCGCGCGGCACCGCTACTCATATTATACGAATCGGTAGCCTCGGAGGGCAGGAAGGCGTGGCGGGCATCGCGCGCGTCCGCCGATTTTTCCGCGCGCGTCCTCCCCGCCGCGGCGGGAGGCGAGGAGCCTTAGAAAACTAATAGACGGCGGCGCTCCTTTTATGCGGCTCGGCTCCGCGCAAGAGCCGCGGCGGGACATTGCTCGCATACTTGCGCGGCTACCCTCGGCACCGCGCGAGCGCTAATGTCTCGCAATGATTAACCCGCCGGCCATTTATCTGTCGGTCCCTCCTTTTCTTTTTTTCCTCGCTTTTTATGCACGCCGAGCCCGACGCTGCGAGTTTCCGGATGGCGTTTTTTATCGCGCGCCCCGCGATGCAATTTGTACGAGCGCGGCTGAAACGCCTTGTCGTTACCGGCAATTTAATTCAGAGGGCTTGGTGAATTGCGATGAATCAATTGTTCTGAATTGGTAAAGTACACAAAGTAATTTAAAAAAAAAAAAAAAACTGATTATTAATGAAGAATGCAGATTTGGATTTGAGTGAAAAGGTGCGAGATAGCATCGCGAGTGACATTTTATTTTGCTGGAGACTAGCGTAACTGCGACGCTTTCAATTTGCGAAACGGGACGTAAGTAAAGTAAGCACTCGCGCGAAAACTGACGAAATCCGATTCCTTCGCAATAGCAAGTACGTTTACGACGTCGTACGTGCACTGGCGCGCAAACCATTGTTGGACAGTGACGCGCTACACCGGAAAATTCACGTAACCAGATGCTTTGGAGCAAAGATTGCGAGTTACCTGTCGTATGCACATTTTATTTTATGGTTTCATGGCTGAAGCTATAATTTTTTAAGTTACTAATGTAATAAAAAATTTGTCCATTTATTACTTTTCATATTTGAAAAGTACATAATAGATTTTATGAATCAATGAAACACTAGTTATAGTGTGTATTTGAAGAATAGAATTTCTTTTCTATCGACTTTTTTGTAACATTTTATTATACATAATGAATAAGGAGAAGATGTAATAGTAAAGTGCAGACTTACATATTTGATCACAGTCGATTTCTGCTAATTATAGTTATATTTTGAACTGAGAGTAAAAATTTATCCGTTAAATTAAAAGGCACTCGAGTCAACTGAGCGTTAAAGGCAATATATTTTTACAAAATAAAGAACCTCAAAGTATACGTATTTCGAAATCAATCTACATGAAAATTATTCCATCTTTGCACTAAACACATAAAATAGTATTTATGCAATTGATTCAACAACGTAGTTTCTGTTCAGTGAGTACGCTTTTTCTCTAAGCAAAAGTCGAAACTAAAAGTCCCTCTAAAACAAATCTCGCCAGCATTGTAACCCAACAAACGCAACCCGCAGCAAAGCCAGCATCTCGGCCTGACCGAGTTCAGCGCAAAGCCCGAAATTCAGCAAGACGCGCTTACAAAGGTAAACTTTAATTCCACCCCATTCTCCGTGCGCGCTGGCGCACTTTTACGGGCCGGCGGGAGGGAGATTTTCATTCGCGCTCTCGCGCGCGGCAGCATTTGACATGCGTCGCGGTGAGAAACAATTCGGGCCTCGCATTCCCGGGGTTCCGCGGTCGCTTTGATTCATTCGCGCGTAAAGGCCGCGCCGAGCTTAGCGCCATAGCATTTCAACTATTTACGGGATTAGAGCCGCGCTCGCGCGCTCGCGCGCGAATATTTTCCAGGTGTTCGTTATCCGCGAGAGGCCGGCTCGCTTTCGGCAAAAGTGCACGCACGCGGAAGAATCCGGGAATGTGTTCGATATAATGTCGTTTGCGCGCTCGCGCGGCATTCGCGCGGCTTGTATTTACAAACGCGCTGGACGCCCTCAAAGCAGTTAAAATTGCTTAGGATTTTTTATTCCCAGCCGCGGCGCAGGCGCGCCGCCAATTCGCCCGGACGATTTGCACAAAGAGCCTTAGGCTAATTATGTTTTCCGACGCACCGGGGGGAATAGCTTTAGTTTTATTCCTCTCCGCTGATCGGGAGATAAACAAATGTTTCAAAGAAATTGCACTCCGCGTCCTTTAAAACTACGCTATTTATTAGACTTTTATTTTTTTTATGAAAAGTTAATAATTTTTACAGAAAATTAAGAAAACCGAGTTCAAGTGTAACTATTAAATAAATCGGGTAAATATTTTAAAGATATTATTTTAAGGATTATGTATTAAAAAATGAAAAAAGAAGAAGTTACTAGCTGAAGGTATAAAACATCTTAACTTCTTTTAAAGATCTTTTTAATGCCTTCGAAATTTTATGCAGAAAGATACGCAAGAAACTAATATTTAGTATTCTAACATTATACCACTACAATAGGTCTCGTATTTGTTTGCACTCAAATTATTTATGAAAAGCGTCTACCAACCAGTATTCTAATAAAGCTATCGACAACGTAACGGAGCGCGCAATAATTTACAATCACGCGATCGCAAATTACGAAAGACCCCTATACCCATAAAAAAAATTTCGGTGCCAGTGACAAAGAATCGCGATCGCCGCGGCGCGTCTCGTTACACGGCTCAGCGGGGCATAATTTGCGCGGCTCGCTTATCCATCGGCAGACGCGCGCGCGTTAATTAGCGGCCGATTTCTAATTCCCCCGGCCGCGGGACGGACTCGCCGCGAGGTTTCATATCGGGGAGTCGCGGCGAGCCCCGCCGCGCATAACCGACGAGCGAACGAACTTTCCCACATTACGAGAGCGCGGCCGTGAGCAAGGACTAACGAACTTGGGGCATCCTTTCTCCTGGACGAGTGTGCGCGCGCGCCGTTACGCGTTCGTTAGCGCGCGACCGGGCGGTGACTTCGGGAGCGCCGGGGCTCTTCGATGAGCCGCCGGTTGCGTGCGACGCTGTTGCCACTTCGAGTGTGCGGCCATTCGAATGCATCGGATGGAAATGAAATATCGGCAATTTGCCGGGTGTTAAATTCAAATTTACTTTTTCCTTATGAGCGATGTATAACGCGAGGTGGAATTGAGATTGTTATTATCAGTGACGAATGTAGCTAATTAGCGCTGGAAACAAAATGGATTAGTCGGAACGTGATGAATTGCACAAACGCGCGTCCTAAGTAACCCAATTAAATCGTTAGATTCTCAAATATGAAAGGCACACGTGTATAATTAATTCGCTGCCCGCGTAATCGCTGTTTCGGAAAATTACATTTTCGCGATCAAACGCAGAGGCGCGTTACTGGAGACCAACGCAAAGTACGGATAAAAAAAGGAAACGTCGAAACACCCGTAGGACGATTAACTCGTTGAAGGCTCAATTATGCAGGTGGCGTTTGTTGAAAAAGCTCTTTTGAAGAGCGCAAATCCGTGGGGGCGCGAGGTTCATCCGTCCGCCGTGATTTCGCGGGCGAGCTCCGCGAGTGCCCCCGCTCCCGCACCGTCACTGGCATCCACCCAGCCTCGGTGTGTAGCCCTGCCGACCTGACCCACGGAATGACATTCCGCGTTTGAGCGCGCGGATTATAAATTATTTAATCAAGCCGTGGCTGGAGCTCCCGCTAGCGGGGGCCTACGGGGGTGGGCAAAAAGAAAACATTTATTTGCCCCATTATAAACGCGAGGTTGCGCGCCCGATGCGGGGGGAGCCGGAGAAAGTGGCTGGGGTGGCGAAACGAGCTTACGGCTGGCGGATGGGCGCCGAGAGCGCGTAGGCAGCGGGAATCGGCGAGAGAAAAAAGTGGAATGACAACGGAACAAGTTTGTTATGAAATTGAAAATTTTTTAACGGCCGAAGTTCGGCAAAGTTTGATGAGTCAGAGAAACAACTTTGAAGTACAGTGAAATATTGTAATCCTTCTTTAATTAATGTAAACAGATGCAAAATTTATTCTGTAGGTACATTATGTTATTGATCTTGTAATATAAAATTGTTAATAAATCGTCGAATTTACATCATAATTTTGAATTCGTTAAACCACCCATTATAAATTAAATATTTTAATGTATAATTAAAAATAAATACACGTATCAAGCAAGATTAAAAATGATTTAAATAAATTGAATGATGCTACATATAATTTATATTTATTTATATTTCTTTGTATTTATTTCATTCGACTAAGTTTCATATGCAGTGATTAAACATTCGTTAGAAATAGCAAACTTGCTTCCCTTGTTACTTTAGCTAAAAAAATATTAATTTTTAAATTTTTTATTAAATAGGTCGCGTTCAGAAAATTCATATTATTTTCCTCTGCAAATTGTTTAAATACTGATACAATGACAAGTACCCTTGTTGTAAACCAAAAAAGAATTGAGTAAAAAGCAATTTTAAATAGACAATAAAAACCAAGAGACTACGTCAGCAAAACGAAGAAAATAGAAAAGGGAAGACGAAAGAAAGGGGCAGGGTGGGTCGGAAAACAAATGTTAAGAAAGAAGCGGGCGAGATACAGCGAGAAGAGTCGATGTACAGCAAGAGGGGGAGCGAAGATAGCGGAAGAAGCAAGCCGAGGGGGGTAGGAGAGAAAAAGAGAGAGCGAGAGACAGAGGGGGGAGGCACGGGTGGCTCGAGGCAGTAATAAGAACGACGAGCATAGTTTTAACTTCTCTTTTATGCCGGCATTCCCGGCGCGGCGCGGCGCAAGAGTGTATATACGCGCGCGCCATCCGCTTTGTGCGAATGAAAGCACAAATTGCTGGAGCGCCTTCGGGGAGACATTGAGACACGACGCCAAGACCTTTGCCTCCTCCGTACACGCGCGTACACACACATTCATCCTTCGCAACTTCGTTTTTCCCCGTTTATTGCGCCCGCGTCCGCCTGCCCGAATGCCACTCTATCTCGCTACTCGCTTAATGCCGCCACCCCCCTCATCCCCCATTCCTACTCTTTATCTCTTTTTCTTCGCCACGACTTTTCCGAGTCGTCGGATTCGTTTTCGGGCTGGAATTTTATTAATTATTCATTTATTTTTTTACGTAAGTTACTTGATTTTCTCCACCAATTTGTAATAAGTCTGGACTACTTGCGATTTTACTGCTGTATATTGAATAATATTTTTCTGCTTCCTTTTCCTTTAATTAAAAACAATTGTTACTTCATAGCTAAAGCGTCACTGTTTTAGTTTCAAATACTAAAAAATCGTGCTCAATAAAAAAATTAAAACGATTACTCCAATTTTTAATAAAAACAATTGTATAGATTTGTAAAAAATTAAAATTGAAAGAATTGTCTTACAGGAAAACTATGTTACCAGTTTTACGTAACTGAAGCAGCAAACAAGACATAAATCATTAGCATTAAAGTAACCGTCGCACAACTCGGCAGGAAAATATCCGCTCGACACATTTTCCTGGTCGTTTACTCGTGCCAGGAAACAAGGGCACGGAGGATCCGAGGCGCGAGGAGCCTCTTGCTCGAGTGTATACGCGCGGCCCGAGATGCGTTATCGGATGTTTTATTCATAAGCGCGAAACAAAGCCCGTCCTTTTATCCTGAGGACATCTCCGGGACGGCGGGGCCCGTGCGCCAGCGCGAAATATCTCTACGCAACGCGTCCCCGTCGCGTCGTTTTTGCGGCGACTTTTTGCCAGCTCCTGTTCGCCGCACAATGCACCCCCGTCTTTATCGAGACCACCGAGCCGAGGTTCTCTCCCGTAGCGACAGGATCATTTGCTTATGCATGTATCAATTGCATTGTGTCCGCATCGGACGACTTATACCGCGCGAATTGTCTCACCTGCATTAATGCGATGCGGTTTTTATTGCGTTGAATTGATATATTTATTTATCCGAGTCGAGTTATTCATTCTATATAATCGCAAACTATATTTTTAAATAAGTTACTTAGATCAGCTAGGTAGGTTTTTAATGCTGAAATTTTCATGTCATATTCTATAATTGATAGGTGCATTTTTTATCGTTTAGTACGACTAATTTTTAAGTACCCTGCAAAAATATTATTTCTTACATGTATTAAAATTAATCGAATGTTTTTAATCATTAGAATAAAATATCACTAAAAGTATTCTAAGAAACCGATGTATAATAATTTAAAAGAAAATAAAAGGAAAAACCCCTCCCTGAATGTTTTTTTCCACTGAATAAAACGCATCGATCCAAAACACTGTACGTATGATCACAGTGTGCGACTCTCCCCTCTAACAAAAAAAAAGCGTATATTCCAAGTCAAATAAAAAATCATCCAATAAAACATACGAGCAAGACGCACAAAGGAAGAAGAGTAACAAGAGCGAGCATAACATCGCGGTGCCTCTTCCGCGCTATTTCCTGAAACGCGCGCGTGGCTCCCTCGTGGTCGCGCGTCAAAGGGGGCCTGGGCGCGTCTCGCTATTCAAAAGCCCCGGCGGCAACCACTTGTGGGTCGTCGGAATTGCCCCGGATAAAAACGTCAGAGGCGCACGCACGCGGGGGAGGGACGCGCGCGCGATGCCACCCGCAGATAAGGCCACCGCGAATACGGTAGCCGACCGCGGGAGCTGTATCTCCGTCATTTGTATCTCGCGCGGCAGCCGCTCCGCGGGGGCGCCCCCCGAATGACAATGAGAGCGGCGCGACCCTTTTTTGCGCCGCCGCGTATAACGCCGATTACGTGGGCGAGTTTGCGCTAGGTCGCCGCGGGCGTAAAGGAGACGCTCGGGATGCACCTCTAAGAAGGCTTTCTTTAGCGCGAGATAAATTGTCGGCTCCTTTCTTATTCACTCTTCTATTTCTTGGAAAACGGTGAAATCCATTTTTCTACTTTTTTTGTGAGATGTTGAAGAATCGAGGTTTATAGGTATGGAAGGATTGACATCATTGCGATATCGATACGATAAAGAATGTAGAGTTTTTTTTCTTGTTTTTCCACGACTTCACTCGTAATGTAAAGTAATCTGATAAGTTTATGCAATATAAGATCACTCAAGGATTATTTGAACTGTTCTCTTAGAGATATAATATAAAACTACAAGAAAAATACGCGAAACATTTTTATCACATTGTTAAATCGTTCTCTATAATGATATTTGTAAAACGCCATAAAAACAATAGTAAAATTAAAGATTTGCAGAGAAAAAAAATTAAGTCCATCGATGCAAGAGATACATTTTCTTACAATAATTCTTATTTGCTCAGCGTCTTATCGGCACATATTTTCAGGCTTAACTCGAAGGCGTTGCATTTTTTTTCACCGTCGAGCCGCGACTCCCTTCGCACGTCGGCGCGTCGAAATAAAATATCACTCGGCCGCATCGACAGTCCCTCGCTAACGATACCGCTAAAAGAGAGCCGAAGCCGGACGGGTGAGAGGCTCGGGGGAGAGAGAGAGAGAGAAAAAAAAAGATTAAAAGAGATACTCGCGGTAACACCTCGGCGCGCCACGCCCCCTCCACGCGCGAATAAATACCGAGACAGAGCCGCGGCGGCTCGCAATAACTTTTGTCACAATCCCTTATTCAATCTCCGGCGCTGCGGCGCAAAACCAACAATTTTCGCGCGCTCGGGTCGCTGCGCGCGATAATCTCCCCCCGCGCCGCGCACCCCACCCCCGCATGCGGCCGAGCGGATTTTTCCCGCAGGGCCGCTATCCTCTTGACCCCGTTAATTGTCCTATCGTAATCGAAGGCCCGCGCGCGCGGGAGAGACGGGGGGACCCGTGGGTGGATCGGCCGCCGGGCGATGATTTACGAGGACTGCGCGCCGCTCGCGCTATCTTTCTCCTCTGCGGAGCGGAGACTCCGCAGAGACGCGGCGCGCTGATAGCGTCAGAGCCACATAAGTCATCGGAGGTGTGTACGTGGTGTACCTAGGGTTGCGCACGCCTCCTCTCCCCTCGCCTGCTCGGCTTTTATACTCTTTTCGAGCGGAGTCCGTCCGACGTGGACCCCCGTCCGCCAACTTCGCTCTGCCCCGGCTTCAGCGCGCGCTGTCCTTAATCTTCTTTCGAGCTCTATTATCTACGGGCCGATCCAATTATCAAGGAGGTGGAATGCGCTTGGGGATCGCGACTGGCTTGCGCGGGAACGAGGCTTTTTTAAAAATTGATCTAGTTTCGAGAGCTTGTATAGAGATGATAAGCGAATGATTTTACTTTATTTTTAAAAGAAATTTTAAGAATTAGATTCTCTATCGAAGAAAAAAATCATTCAGATATATCTGTAATTTGATAATAAATGTGAACAAAACGTTGCATTTTACGGACAAACACTAGTTTATTTTGGATTCCTCGAAGATTAGCACCTTTCATAAAGGTAGGACGAAAAAAGAGAGTCTTAGAAAATCTACGTTTTTCGCTTAAAAGGCCTTTTCTCCGCTACATATTAAAATGTTGCTACTTTTCGGTATAAAAAACTAAGATGTGCTTTTACTTTTTAGAGAAAGAATAAAATAACTTATCCTTATTTTCCTTTAGGAGCGACCTCATCCAAACTTCAAATTATCGACTTTAATATGACACGCTTTATCATATTTAAGTACACACTTACTCGTGGGCCAGTGATAAATATACTGTTACGAAAATGTACCGCAAACGTGCGAAGTATCCGAACCGGTGTTTTTCGCAAGAGGTCAACTGAGCAAAGACGTAATCCCGGCGCAAGACGTTGGTAACAGGCCGTCCACGCTTCGACGGCCACACCCGGCGCCGGTGAACGCGCGCGTTACGCAGTTCCCGACGGCAGTCCTGAGCGTGTAGGACGTCAATCGTCCGGCCGGCGGGTGCGATGGGCAAGGCGCGAGCTCGCCCGCGCCCCTCCTCGTGCGTGTGTCCCAATTAAAGTTGATTTTCTCCGTTTCCTTCCCGGTATTAGTGTCACGGTGAGCGCGCAATCTCGGGATCTCCGCTTATTGTAAAGTGCGTAAACCTCGGGCTCGTCCTCCTTCCTCTCTCCTCCGCCGGCGGATCCATGAATATTGCATGCCCGGCTCTTACCTAGCGGAAAGATAATTGTCAAGGCGGCCTAGGCGCGCGCGAGAGAGCGAGCGAGCGAGAGGGGCGGCCACGAAACGGGGTGGACAGAAAATGCATAATACATAGAGCGGCGCGACGCGAGGGAGAGAGAAGGAGAGCGTTTATAAATATAACGAGCCGGATTTATTGTGCGTGCCGAGCGTCGCGCGTCGCTTCCTACGTATCGCCGTTTGGCCGGCCCGCGAGATGTGCCCGGCGTTTGTTATTAAGGCGCGCGGAAAAGTGCACCGGTCGCCTTTATATTAATGCCATGCACGCGGCCTCGCGATTTTTCTCTCCCGGGGAAAAGCACCGTCGCTGCAAATTACGCGCTGTTTTTTCGCGCTCGCGTGACTTCCTCGTGCGAATTACGTACACGCGCGCGCGAGCGTCCACCGGCGGATCTTCGCGATCCCGAGTTGACTTTGTAAGGCGATACCTGGGATATTAAATTTTTTTTTCTTGTTTAGTTGCGTCACGACTTCGCGTTGCCTGCGATAATTGGATATCGCCGAGCGAAAATTGAATGTAGCTAATTTTTTAAAAACTATGTTTCTGCAAATGAGAAAATATTGGAAAAAGTGAATGAAGACATGTTAGGTAAGGTGTTGATAAATATTAACACGTGCAAAAAATGACGAAACTTACGAATAAGTTAAGGATTTTAATTAAAAGTAAAATGTATTTACCGAAATGATTATAAAACAGTGTTATTCCAACCATAAATTCAGTACAATAAGCTGCGTTTATACTAGTCGACTTATTACAAAAAATCTGGTCTTAATTCCAAATCACCCAATTAAGTCCGTATTTTACACACCTTTTACTTTTAATCCAAGATATCGGATTTCGCACGTTACGGTAGTACTTATGACAATCATTACCGTACGTTATCCTGCAAACGACACTCCAAGCAACGCAGTGCAGGAAAGTAACACTGTTATGAAATGAGCGCGGGTTATCTCGCAATTTCAGTGGCACCTTGCAACTGGAAAATTATAACCACATTGTCGACTCCTCCTAATTTCGAGGCTCGAGCACCGCAATTTCGCCGAACCTCCCACATAACGCGAAGATCGCCGGTTTGCGTCCCGCAGCCCGGCAATTTTTTTTCCACGCGCGCAGCCGCGCCACCAGGACCGAGACGACGATGATGCCTAATAGGTCCCGTCCCGGACGTTTTTGTAAAAAAGCGCAGACGGTCTAGCCTCGGAGGCACGACCCATTTCCCGGCCATAAATCACGCTGACGTGCGCCACACGGGGATCGTTATGGCATTTCGAAGGTGGGCATTATCGGCGGGCCGCCTGTAATTAAGCCGCGTCCGTGGCCGCGGAGGGAGACAATCAGCATCTTGATGAGAATGCGAAATTCAATTCGGCTGGCCTCCGCCGATCGCCTAGTGCCTCTCTCTCCGTTTTAATGGCCCTGCGACCGCGACGGAAATTCGACGCGCGCCAGGGTGGAAAAAAAAGTTAAAACGAACTTTTGGCCGAGATAAATTTTAAACGTTGCGAATCGGTCGATCTTTCGTTTTTTTGGTTGACGAACTCGCGCGGCTCGAAAACAAGCTCCTAAATCGCCGGGAAGTTCGCAGTCGTAATCGGGTCGTGAAGAGCGAAAAAAAAAGATCGTTTCCTCCTTCGAGCTAGATTTTTCGGCGGAGTTCCTTATTCTGCTGGCAGGAAGTGTAAGCTGAGAAAGGCAATAATCTCGCGCGCATCAGGCTCTTGGGTATGAGATTATGAAGTGGCCGTTGTGAATACAATTATGGGAGTTTCTTGTTTTAAGTAACACACCGAGTCCAAAAATTCCTGTTAGCGTCGCTTACGAGGATCAAGAGCTAAAATTAAGGAATACTAATTGACTCGATCTTCTTGCCAGATAAATAAACCGTTAAATTTGGACCTAAGTAGATTATATTTACCTACCTTGAGTCTATTTTAAAATATTTTCATTTGCAGATGTAATTTAAGTTATTATGTAAATGAAAATATTACATTAGAAGCTACATAAAGTGCAGAAATAATTTATTTACGCAATAAAACGTATTATAAAATCCTATACAACGAAAAATTATAAATGTAACTAAAATCCATAATATTCATTATTTTTAAAAGAGCTAAGAGTTCTCAGCGATATCATATTTTCAGATTTACTGCGACGAATGAAAACTTGCATTTGAATTTGAATTTTTAAATTATTAAAGAAGAAATCAGCTTTAAACAGAACATAAATGAAGACGATCAAGTAAGTAGTAATAAACAATTTTGTAAAGCAAAAGTAAATCTGCAAAAAATGTAGAGACTAACCAACCACAAGTGACAACAAGAAGAAGAAAACAAATACCCTGTTAAAATTCCGCATGATTGAATCAACCCTGCAAGCCCAGTCGAAACGCGAGTTCCAAAAATTCGCGTCGGTCAGCGCGGAAGTCCGTGCGAAGCGGGTGGCTCGAAGGAGCTTCGGCCGCACCCTCCGTTAAAACCGCTAATTTCCTCGGACGGCCGCAAAAACCGCAGGAATAATAATAACAGCCGAGGCGCTCACCTCGCGCGGCCTTACTCGGAAGTATAAATCTTGCGACGGGGTCGCGCCCGCGCACGCGCCACTCGAGTACACTGCGTATACAGTCCCGTTAATTAGGTGCGCTCCTTTCGGAGTCACCCCCTCGATCATCAGCGATATTTCTTCGTTCTCCCTGCCGGCTTCTGCTCCTAATACCCACCCCGTAAATAAGGCGCGGCGCATTATTCTCGCGCCCGTAACTTATAAGTCGTGCGCGTCCTCCGAGCTTAATGCGTGCGGAGGTGCCTTAATGCCGGGGATCGCCGTCACGCGAGCTCGGGATTCCTTTTTCTTCTTTTCTTCGAGGAAAAGTTCAAAAGTGCCGTGCTAGATGTGCGGGACTCTGCGACACTCGGACGACGGAAGTGGTTTTAATTTTTTGCCGTTAAACATTTTCTTTGTGCTTTGACTGTGTAAATCAGTTTTTTACGATGTCAAGGAAGCGGAGCTAATCGCGTCGTAAAGCATTTGCCCGGGGACGGTAAAATTCGTAATGAAAAACAATGGGCGAGTGATATTAAAATTTAATAATCCTATCCGGGTAATACAGTGTTTTATATTCGCGGCAATTTCGGCGCAGTTACGCCCTTTCCTCCTAAAGCTGTAGTAGGCAATAAGACTCGGCGATGCTCGCAGGGGTCGCGATGTATACGCTTGCTTTTAAAATTTAACGCCTCGGATGAGCCGCGTAGGCCGACTCGTAATCTTGACAACATATTTTAGGCGCTGATGCAAAATGAAAGTGCAGGGATTCTGGCAAAAAAGAAAATAAAAAGAAATCGATCGCAGTCCGCTGGATGATTGCAAATAATGAAAAGAGAGCGAAAAAGTGGAATAGAAGAATGGTAGAGTAGCTTAAAAACAAGACTTTTGTCGAGTTTGAGTGATATCCCGGCGAAATCGCGTGCTCGTCAGTCTTTTGCTCGGGCGTTAGGCATTCGTTACCCTCTCGAAATATGAAGTGCACGAGCGAGCTCCCCCATTACTAGCGTTGGTAATATAAATTTTCGAGACAGCTGCCCTGTCATTCGTCTAATTTAACTTTTTTCAACCGAATATTTCGGGACTCGCCAATCTCAGCTGGAAACTATGTAAACTCGACAGAAAATTTTCTGCCTACTACAGTTTCTTTTAGCAATAACACGCTGTTGATTTTTTTTAACTGCTAATCGATATTTGCTGTGGTACTTATAGCGTGACTACTTAGGTAAATTAATTTTCCGAACGCTTATAGATACACCTCCAGCGATAACTTGTTGCTTTTTTGCACAAAGTACGCAGTTTACGCGGGGAAAAAATAAAGTGTCAATATAAATTCAGGATGACTAAGCAAAAAGAGACCAGCCTCGCGGTGCGCGCGAGCCCAGCTGGACGTCCGCATCTCGCGTTTCAATATATCTCAATTATATCGTAAATAAAATACGAGCGCCTAGTTGCGTGCGCCCGGTAAATTGGCAGCCGAGGTGTCCGCTGGAACTCGTTTCCCCTCCTTTTAAACTTATTTCTCGGCGTCACTGCTTGCTCGCTTTTTCTATACGCAAGAGCCTCACTCGCAAGTTAAAAGCTCGGGGAAAGTTTTACCGAACTCTTTGAGCAGCTGCTTAAGGAACTTTAGAAGTCCAGATTTTCGGATTTCAGAAGATTAAGTTTCGCTGCTGAAGAGATTGTATGAAAAATAGAAAATTGTTAATTATAAATTTAACGAAGTATACTTGTTATTGATTGAAGGCAAACTTAATTAGCAAGAAATTTTTCTGTAACGTTAGTGGCATGTAAGCAAAATTTAGTTTTTAAATTATTTACTTTCAAAAAGAAGGAATATATGAATTGAGTTTCACTAAAAAAGTTTAAGTGAATTAAAACTAATGTCTTTATTACAGTTGTTTACTCAAAGAAAATGTGCACATACATTAACAATAAAAGAAAACTAACGTGGATTTTATTTTTTTAACAAAATCAGTCAGTTTGAGTAAAATTACTTAAAAAAATTAATTAATTGAAAAAATTCGTCGTTATTGCACGTATCAGTATATAAGGTTAAAACGATTCCCGGCTAACGAAACTGCGATGAATTTGCTGAAATACACTCATTAGCATCTTTCCATTTACCCAATTACAGCGCTCGCGCCGGAACGCCATCGAAAGGTCACAAAACGCGAAACGGCCAGCGCGAGCCACGCGCGAAATTATTACCTCCGCTTTACTTGTACAGGCGACCACTTATCAATAACCGCTTCCCCTTACCTTATGCACGGGCGCACCGCTAATAATCCGTACGTCCAGGTATCATTGCGCCCGGCGATGTGCGCGCGAGGCACGCGCGTGCCTAATCACGCGCGCCGCGGCCTATTGCGCGCGAAGCCCGCATACCTATTTAATAAGCCGGCGGGATTTGCGCGCGCTCACCTTTAGCTCCTAGCGCCTGATGGGGGCCCTCTTGGCTTTCAAGGTCGCAAACTCCGGCGATTATACCCGTGCAGGCGCTGGCGAAAAAAGGCGCGCGTGAGCCGCGCGAGCCGACGCACCTGCCGCGCGTAAATTTCGAGTAATAGACGAGGCGCGCGTCTTTTCGTGTTCTCTTTCGCGAGAAAAAAGCGGGAGCCAAAGTGAGTCGTTATACGCGCGCCGCTGCTGCTGCATCGATCGACGCGTGAAGCGAGGCGAGATTCGAGGGGCTTCAATTTTCGCCGCGAAATCTTATCGCACGGGGCAATTTTATGCGCCGCTGTAAGGCCTCTAGGGTAGTGAATCTTTATCTCTCCTGCCTTATTGAAGAGATCAAGAATGATGCTGAATATGAGTTTGCACGAACTCACGTGTGGCTTTTTTATTAAGTTTTTTACAACGCGCTTTTATGATCGATGATAGTATCTGCTTTTAATTCATTAGACATTTTAGACTGCTAAAAAGAATGATATTAATTAAGATACTGATTCAACTTAAGTTTGTATTTCTTAAAATTAACTTCAGCAAAAACGTTAAATAAGCCTAATTGGGGACCTCCATACATATTTATTAATCAACCTTAATGCGTTATCACGAAAAAACGTAGAGGAGGTCGCCTCATTTTTGTCAACTCCGGCCAGTACTTTTAAATTCATTAACCCAGGCGAATCAAGCCCCAGGGAACTGATTTTCCGCGCGCTGCCCATTAAATGCGCCGAAGAAGCCGAAGATGAGGGAGTTCGCTCTCGGCTCGAACGGCGGCATCGAAAGTCGTTTCATCCCCGGCTCGCGCTTTATTTTGCGTTAAAGCGACAAGTTTAATATCTCCGGCGCGCGGCACGGAGACGGGGGCAAACAACGCCAGCGTAGGAGAGGAGAAAGAGAGACGGCCGCAACTTAAGCCGGGGAGGTGCAACTTTAATACAATTTCATTTGCCGCCTCTCGGCACTGACAAACTCCCGAGCTTTTTCGCGGGCGGTGCTCCGCGCGAGCGCGCCGGCTCACCCCTCGTGTTTCACTCTTTACTGCCTTCGAACGAGGACTATTTATAATCATAAGACCGGCGAGAAAATTTTCTCTTGCCTTGTGAACATCGCCACCGAGGAGACTCTGTTCTTGTTTTTGATGTTATTAAGTCAAACTTTGTATACGAGGTATCACAGTGGTTGCTGTCTTATGGAAAAAAAACATGTTTGTCACGAAAATTAATAAATTTTTTATTTTCAAAAATCTTTACTCGTTTATTAAGTAGTTTTAACAAATAAGTTTAAGATTTTTCCGTAAGACGATTTGATATCAATTTTTGCACGAAATCATCATAATTTTTATGTGTATTTTCTTAAGAATTTCTTGTGCCGTTAACCGTTCCTCGATTACGTTTTACCCCATAATTTGTACAGTAAAATTCTATCGGTGCAATGACAAGACAATTCATTCCAATGACAAGATTTTTCATTTTTAAAGTGAGAGAGATACTTAAATTTTTTTACATAGTACTATCTTAAATTTAGTTCTAACTCGACTTGACCTTAAAATCTTTATTATCAAAGTAACGTCTGCATCATCTCATTCCTTTCGAAATTTATAAAACACTTTTTTTCCACTTATAGAACCGTTTTTCCAGCTGCGATTGCTTGCGTTTTATTAATTTTCATCGTCACTCAACGTGGAACTCCCAAGAAACTAATAAATTTCTTCTCACCCAAACGCGTCATTCCCACTCGAAACTCGGCTGCCGGCCCCCAGACAAAAGGCGCGGAAGTGGAAGGAGAAAAGGAGCGAGTCAGGCGCGCATCGGGAACAAATTATCAGTCTCGCGCGGCGCGACGTGAATATTTAAGGAGCTTTTCGCGCCCGAGATTTTAAGTGCTGACGTCGGCAGATTTTTTTCTCGTTTCCCGCCCGCGGTGAGAACGGGAAAAAAAAACGGGAGACCCGCAGCCGCGCGTCGCCCGCAAGACAAACGGCCCTTGCGGAGCATAAACGCGCGCGGAGACCTCGCGGCCCGAAAGAAAAATGATTCGACCCCGTCGACGCGCCGAGTCGTGATTGCGCGCGAAAGTGCTACTGCCACCGCGCGCTGCGCGCCTCCCTCTCTCGAATGTAACGCGTTGAAATTAAGATCGATCCTTTTTCCCGCAAACTAACTTTGTCTGGGCCATATTTCTTCGCGTCTGCACGAGGCTACGCGACTGCGGATGAAATTATCTAGCGGAAAGTTATTTCGCAACTTAGGACTATGTTTATTGTAACCGCAAAATGCGAAATATCAAAAATTTCATTTTTATTATTTTCTCGTGAATAAATGCTACAAATGTTTTGAATTTATAATAATTTAAACGAAAAATCTCATTGTAGAACAAAATTATGAACAAAAGATTTAATACAGTAACTACTACTTCGTGCAATCAGCTTATTTACCGAAATATCGCTCGGCGATCAAAAATTCAAGAGGGAACGTTCGCTCGCAACACTTATACAGTATCAACAAAACGAAGCGCCGCGTCGTGTCTCTCCGTCTCGCTCTGTCCTTAGAGAAACAAAGATTCAATTTTCGTTTTTCCGAGACAGTTCAGCGTGTTTTGTGAATAATGCAGCGGAGAAACAGCGACGGCGCATTGCAGCGCGGCGGGCGCGCAGCGTTTCCCGAAGGAAATTAGAAAACACGAGGCAAACACGAGGCGAGTGGAGTGCGCCTGCTATATACCCCGCCACCAGGCGCCGAGTCACAAGTGTAATATTCACGGAATAATACAGCCGTCGACGTCGGGACCGCGAGCCGTCTCTCGTTTCGACGCGGCGCCTCCTTTTTTCCGCCCCGCGGGTTCCTGCCGCTTTTTCACCGCCGCCACGGACTCGACGCTTTTTCGGGTATCCTCGGTACTTCAGTCGATGTTCCAATGAAAAAGAGGCGCAATAAACATTGTACGCCGTATTTATACAATGTTGCTGTGCATGAGCTCCAATATTTAGTGCTTGAATTGCAGTAAAAGCGAATAATACTTTTTGCGCTATCCCTCAAAGTTACTGTGGAATCGAAATATTTATTTTGCAATATTTTTAAATGAAGTAATTTATTTTTAATTTAGGTTTCTTTCACTTATTTCAAAAAATTGAAATGCTATCAAATCAAATTAAAAGGTTTTGATCCTATATACTGTTTCAGTTCCTCTATCAACTTTGTAACTGAGTACAAAAATGCTAAACCATGTACAAGCTCAAAAGCATTGAAATTTTACTAACTTCAAAACTAAAGTTTCTGATACTTTTAATGTAAAGATATTTACAAATATATAATAAACTAAAATAATTTTCTAAAAATAAATGAATTTTACATATAAATGTATTTGATAAGTCTGATTAATTCACGCTAGCACTCTGACAAACGACAAAAAACACCCAGTTTCCAGGAATGAGAAAAAAAAAAGAATCGTAGGTGCAGTAGGCAAAGGGTTTAAAAGCCGGTCATTGTGCGGGTCCCCCTCGGCTGCTCGTCCCCCCTCCTCCCACTCGGCGCTCCGAAATCAGATTTCGTGTCACTGGCCCTAATCTGATGCGGCTTCCGCGAACCGATTTGTCGTCCGTTTAAGTCCGGGGCGTCGGTGACGTGCGCCATTCAGCCCGGTGGCTCGCTCAAAACCTGGATATGCGGCTCTGATTACGCGGCCGCGCGGATATCTGGCCGACATCGCGGGCCCCGCGTAAAACCTGATACAGCGCGCGCGCGCACGGTTATGCATATCCGTCCGCGCGCCGGCGCACAAAGCCGCGACGTCTCAATTTTTTAGAGGCCAGATAAGATTGTGCGAGCGTCTGCGCGCGGAATCGATTCCGCGAAAGAGCAGCGTCGCGCCCGGGAGCTGCATTAATAATCGCGCGAGTGTACACGGTGTGTGCATAAGCTTTTTTTTTGCTTGCTTCCTTCGGCTGAGACGGGACGCGCGGAGGAAGTCCAACGGGGGGGGAGCTCATTGTTGGGGAGTCACTTTGGCGCGCGCGGTGATGCCGGTTTAATCTATGCATCCTGCGCCGCCTCGGGGGAGAGTTTGTACGAGCGAGCGCGACTTTGCATTCTTCCGGATGAAAAGTTTGCTTGTACTCGGAAGCTGCGACGCCGGGGTCTTTATTGCAGCGCTAGTTATCTAAGGACTTGGGTAGAGCCGGAGAATCATCTATTAAAATTATCACCTGTTATTTATTTTCACTCATTTATTGTCGAGAGAGAACTAATGGTATAAGACACTTCCAATTCATATAGGTTTTTTTTAAAACATTTCGTCTAATTTGAAACGTTAGACTTTTAGGGCATTTCTTAAACTTAGGGTACGATTAATTCCATAAACCCACAAAAGACTACATGGACTATGATAACCTTAATTCGAAAAATTGGAACTAATCCATTAAAAATGCCGCGCAATGAATTATTCGGCAACATAATTGGATCGAAATCTCTTAGTCAAAGCGGCGGAGAAAATAGAAAGGTAGTATATAAGGCTGGAAGGCCCGAGAATTTATCTTCACGCAAGATAAAACAAAAAAAAAGGTCAGAGGTCGTTCGGAGAGTTTCGGGGTCCGTAGGATGATCTATCGCGCGAAGTGTCTGGTCGCGTCGCCGCCACGACTCGATCTATTCCCTCTCTCGCTCTCGCCTCCCGCTCGCAAATCATTTTGCCCATTAGCCCACGCGCGGATACGCGCCGGCCCGGATAGGACCGCGTGCTCGAGCGCAAGTGTATATACGTGCTATACAGACCGATGCGTGTTACGATCAGAGAAAGAGAGAAAGAGGGAGGGAGAGAGAGAAGTAGTAGAGCCGCCCGCGCACACATCATCGCCGAGATAATGGAGTGGGCGGTACGGGCGCGCAACCAGTCCACCCGAGAGACTCCGGAGGAAAAGGGACTGTTTTCTTATTTAGGGATCTCACCCGGTGTCCTGACGTCGTTCGTCCTGATCAAAATCCGTTCGGATTTTTTAGCTCTCCGCAAACTTGTAGGATAAAGTTTTATATATTTTTTACTAATATTTTCGCTACTTTCTTATATAAAAAGTAGTACTACTGTTTTTATGCCGTTGTTTATCTTGATCATAATTTTTGTATTTAAAGCAACCTAATTCTAACCGAGTATGTATATGAGTCACAGATTTCGTTGAAACTTGAAAATTTAATTAAATTAATTAAGAAATCGCACGCTTGTGATTTTTTTTAAGGTTTCATACATTTACGAGTGATCCTAAATTTAATCAAATTCCATCTTCAGATCTGAAAAGAATTGTTGAAATACAATTCTCAAATTCGACCTTAAATGAACGAAAATTACGATTGATAAAAAAACACTAATTATTATACTTGTACTAAAAAAATATTTCTTTGAGGAAGAAGAGCTGGAGTCTGAAGCCCAGTCTAAAGCTTCCGGCGTTGCCTCGTGCCCGTGGAAAAATCGATCTGCTCCGCAGCTCCCGCGCGCGCTATGACAAAGTCGTGGAGGCACGCGCAGCGGGTAGGGGAAGATGGATCGAGGAGGCACACGTGTCATCGCGTGGGAGTGACTCTCGGAGGGACGTGCCGCGCTCGGAGGTTGACGCACGGCTCATTCATTGGCTCGAAAATTTTAATAAGCTCGGCCGCGGATAGGCCGGCGAGTACGCATGTCCGTCGCGGCGATGTCACTAGCGCGCGCGCGACACGGTGACAACGCGACGACGATTCGACCGGACCCCCCCTGCGACCCGAGGCGAACGTCGCTCCCGATAGGAGGACAGCGCGACGCATGCGTACCTATCGCCGTGCGGAGGAGGAGGTCGTCTCGGAGTGTCGCCTTTTTTTCCTCGTCGCTTTTTTTCCTCTTCTTTTCCGGCGGATGGCTCGGCCATTTTCTCGTAATTGAATGGGAGATCGAATTTGGGTCAAGTGGAACGGAAGGGAAAATCGATGGAGTGGAGAATTTTTATTCGCGCAGTTGGTTGGAGGGTAAAGTTGTATTCCTGAAAAGTTAATTCAAGTCATACCACAATTTTTGTTCATTAAGATTGATAAGTACTAATAATCGTATATTTATACTCTTTTGATTAAGACAAATATTAATATAGTTCTATTAACTACAGAAAAAATTATTTTGAATTAAACAATCAATTTCATTTAAAAAAACAGAGCATATATTATAGAATTGTCTATTCTATCGCATTGATTATATTTATAGGAAATTGATAATACAATTATATCACGAAGTGCCTACTTTTTCGTCAAACTTTCCTAAAGAATTCCATTAATATTCCAAGATAAAATCTGAAAAAGTAATTTATTCACAAGTTCAACGTGCAATCCGTCGATCATTCCTTCATAATAAAAAAGACCAGCTCCACAATTTCGATTTCCGAGGAAAAAAGAGATGAGCAAATACAGGAGAGCCACTGCGAAAATCCCTGGGCACCGGAGCCTTGCTCGGCTCTCTTTCCTCCTCCACCCCCGCTTCTCTCTCTCTCCCTCTTCCTCCCTCTTTATCTATCTTTCTCTTTCGCCCCACCGGGAAAAATGTAGGCGAAGATACGGAGGGGGCGCGCGGGCGCGGGCGAGAGGACGGATGAGGTGACCCGGGAATAGGTGCCTCGAGGAGAGAGAGTCGCGCACTCTCGGGGATCCATACGGGCGTCGGCGGCGTCGGCGTCGGCGTCGGCCGTGTCCCCGGGCCGCCATTGGTCATACGCCGAGGGAGAGGGCTCGATATCGCCTCTCGTCCTCTCTTGCTCCGCTCGCCGCCGCGTCCTCCGCTCTCGCCCACCCACGCCCTCCCGCACCCTCTCCGTTATCTCCGCGCGTCCTCGGTCATCTCTCCCTCTTCCCATCTCGGCGAGCGCGCTCCTCGCCCCTTCCCCGTGTACACCTCGGCAGCCGCTTTTTCGCCCGGGCTCTCTCTCTCTTTCTCTGCAGCCGGGCCGTTGGCTTTCGAACTCGGCAGCGAGATTTTCGACGGAGATTATTCTCTAGCGGTGGATTCGTTTATTTATCCGTGAACGTTAACATTTATTTTGTGTTGAGTGTATCTCTTTTTTAAATTAGTTTTATCGGGTGAGCGAGACTTCCGCAAATTAACGGCACTCGCGCACCTTTTACGAGCAGTTTTCCTCAATTTACTCTTTGTTTTTGCTCATACTTCATACACTTTACGATCTTCACTTTTTCCTTCGGCTGTCCTCTTCAGGTCTCTATCCCTCCACCCCAACGTACTCATCCTTCCGCCTGTCGAGTAACCCTTTATGCTCTGATCTCTTGTTTTTTCAATTTCCACACAAATTATCTTTCGAGCATAAAAAATGTTGCAGCGGTGAATACTACTTGCGACTGTGGAGTAACGACACTTCTCACGACTACGAAAATGTTTTTTTTTTCGTAAGGCGCGTCTCATTGAAACGCGCGTACACGCGTCAGAATTTAATTTAATTTAATTTCACCAAACGAACTAAGTAAATGGCTGCTCGTGCCATTGTAAGCCGGCACTTTCCAATTAAGTAATCAAACGGTAACAGGACCAGCCGCCGTCTCGCGTGAGTTTAATTTCGAAACAAGATGCAATTTCGCACGGATTGATTAAAAAACAATGCGGGCATAAATCCACACCTCCCGCGGCGGCTACATACGCCGCGCGATACACGTCTCTAAAGCTCCGACTCCTATAACCGTCAATTAGCATACAAAAAAAATTGTCAATGGAACGCGCGCCGTCGCGGCTCGAAAAGCCACGGTAGCTCACTCCTACCTTTTTAAAAAAAAAAAAAAAGAAGCGAGAGAGAGAATCAGAGCAACGGCACGGGAGAAAAGAAATTCATGAGAAACGCCTCGGCCGCCTTCATATTCGAGATGTGACGGTCAGATAAGCGTTAATAAGAGACACTCGGCGATGGCGTCCTCCATGTTTCGCCACGCTCGAGACGCGCGGCGTAAAAAAAGAAGGCGAGCAAGACGGGACAGTCCCACGCGATGAGAGACTGTCAACGCTCTCTTTCCCCCGCGAGGATGGAGGAGGGAGGGCGTCGTCGCATGCGAGAGGAAATGCCTGCTTGCATATGGATGAGGAAGGAGGCAGCGGACACAGTCTCATGCTCACGGGGACATAATTGCGCCTTAATTAACGCTAATATGTTAAAATCGCGACGCGGAGCCCCCCTTTGTGTCCAGTACGGTGCCGCGATATGTGTGCCGCGCCGACGAGGGACAACCGTGGGGGAACAAAAGGTATACGCCCGGATTTCATTGCGAGGCGGCCGCGCAAGGTGGAGCAGGTGGCTCGTGCGCGACTCCAGATTGTCGGGCCTCAAGGCTCAAGTAGGACTTTGCTGCTGGACTTGATACATTTTTTTCACGCTGTATTCTTACGAGGAATCGCGATTTACAACTTGTTAATGATGATTTCGTTTTAATTAATAATAAAATCTTGCGTAAATTTTGTATAATTGTTGCATGTAGCATTTTGATGAATAAAGTTTTTTGGAGTTATAATTTAAACTATCTATAACGTCCAGGAAATTAAAATAAGAATTGCAGAAGAGTAAGAGTAGCATAAATACGTTCTTTTAACGATAAAAGAAAATAACAACTATGAAAACGTTCTCTAACAATTTTATTCGTTAAGAAAAATCTTATCTTTTTGGAGTAGATGATAATGAACCTTTTATATCCTTTTCTATATTTGTTAAGATTTCTACAAATGAAATTTTTATTTTCCAGAAATTAATACGTGAGCTTACATTCAGAAGAGCAATAATTGTTTGCTGAATGTCGAAAAAAATTTATACACAGGAACTGCAAAGAAAAAGCCTGATGTATGAATAGAGATGGAAAAAGTGCAGTGTAATTTACTCATATACATGTTTATAACGCAGCCATTATATGGATTTCCAAGAGCGAATCCAGCTTTTTTTACGTGGCAAGACGCACGTGATGGCGATTAATAATGGAAAAGACGACGGATGAAACCTGTATTTTTATTATCCGCAAGATGCTCATAGCGATTTTTATCTAAATCGCCAGTGCAATTAATCGAGATCACGCGTAGATTCATGTATTTTTAATCGACATTAAGTACAAAGTGCCTTCCTTTTTTGCATATTGCGATTGTTTCACGAGAAATAATTTCATTTTCTGCGTGAAATTCGCGAATTAAAAATCTCCGTCAAAACTGTTTAGTCATTTAAAAAGATATTAATTTTAATTACCTTTTTAAACCTCGCCTCTTCTTAAAATTAACCACTTAAATTAAAAACTTTTTCTAAAATCCTCAAAATTCAGTTTTTTGAAAAAAAGTATATACCACTTGTTTCCTTCCTCCCTCGATTTGTCCACCGACAAACGCATGATCGTATCGTTAGCCAAGCCTAAAAAGCCCATCAGCCCTCGTCGGCGACGAACAAAGTGAACGCGTCACGGAGAGGGTAAACCCTCGCAGCGCTCTGTCCCCCGTCGTCGTCGTCGTCAGCTCGGGAGGACGTCGCCTCCTCCGGCCGAGAATGTAGATACATAAATTCATGAGCGGGTAACAAGCGAGTGACGCCACGCTAGCTTCCGTGCCGCGGCAGTCGTATTCATGAACCGACACGGTAATTAGGGACAGCGGCGCGCGCGCGCGCAGCCGGAAGTCGTCCGGGGAATCCTCCTTTCGACCGAGCGGCCCGCGAATATCGCCGGAAATACTTATGCATTCCGTTCGTTCGTTTCGTAAAGGTGCGCGAGAAATTTCAGCGCTGCGACCCTGGATACTGTCGTACATCACGGGCACCGAGGAACAGGCGCCGAGCGGAAACGGCACCGAGGTGGACGCCTTCGGAGCGGGTTGGACTCGCGTCGCGATGATGGATCGCCCGGGGCCGGATTATCATACGGATTGCGTGTCCCGCTGTCGTATCTAGGCTTGAGGATTGTCGGGGGTGCCTTTAAGTCTGGGAAGGTTGAGCGCCTTTAACAGTTTTATCTTTCGTTGTCGCAAGGCGTGGATTTGACCCTCAAGAATTCAAGAGTGTTCTTCGAATCCACTGTAATATGCACATCAATTAGCTTGTGTGGAAGCCGGAAAGAGAAAGGGATGCTTCCAACCTGCATTTTATATGAATTTTCATGGCAACTACCTAAGGAAGGTGAACAAAAACAATCATAGATTGCATCATTTTTATTTTTCATTAATTGTTCTTCCTTTCAACGAAATTTTACACAGTAGACTTAAATAAGTACCCTGTAAAACCTGGACAGTGTATGATATTATTGAATCTTTAGCACTCAGCCGATCGATCGGAGCTTGCAGCCGCGCAAAAAGAATTTCCATTCAAACGAGCGGGGCAGTACTTCTCGAAAAAGTCAATGAAGCTAAGTGTTCGGGTCGGCGGCGGCCTTTATTTACCTGCATTTTCATCGGACGAGCCGACAAAAAAAAGAAGTGGTCGCGGAAAGTTTCCGTGCGCGGGTTTCATACGTGCCATTGAAGTACCGATGCGGAGGCACGGTGAAAGGTCCATTAGAGGCTAGCGCGTTTTCCTTTTCCGCGCGGCGCTCGCGTTCACTTAAATACACGCAAGCAGAGCCCGGCGAACAGCGCCGCTACGATCGTAACGTAAAGTTAGCCGGCGGTTTCTCCTCCGCCTCCTCTGCAGCTAGTTTTTAATCAATTTCCATTTAATTGGCCGATCGCACCTGCAGCCGTGCCACTTTGAGCGCCTCTTTGTGCCGTGCACTTTTGACCGCTTCTCGATTTTATTTCTTTTCACTTGGCGGAGGATTGAAAATAAACGGAAGTTTATGTTTTCTTTTAACATTTATGTTGTGAACAAAATTTTATTAGGAAATATTATGATTTAAAAAGAAAGATTTTTAATTAAAAGAGTGTATCACAGGTATATCACAGAGTATTTAGTGCCTGCTTGCTATTTTAGTGACATTTGATTGAAATGATTTCAAAAAATCAATTCAGTTTACATAATTTAAAGTATAATCGTGATTATAAGAAATCTGAGATAGTTATTGAACGATGACCGGCCAAAATAAGTTGAATAATTATCACTTAAATGGAGAAGCCCCAGAAGCTTTTACTGATATGACCACTCAAATCTTATGCTGACATTTATAATATAAAACCGAGACCGCAAATCTGTTACTGAGTGAGATGTCTCAACGTCCACCTGGCAGTAAATCTACCAACTAAATTTATGCGCTGGACACTATCTCGAATAGAATTATCGATTAAAAATTTATCTCAAAAACTGTACATTAATATATATTCAATAGTATTTAGATATTAAAAATTGAAACGCAATTGCTATTAATTAAAATGACGTTTGCAACCTCTATGTAACAAAAAAGACTTGTTACAGAAAAATCAAAAACCAATTTTTCAATCAAATACCTCCTGTCCAGCGCTCGATCATGCGGGCGAGTCACTCGCGCACCTCGCCCGCGTAAAAAAAAGGACAAGCGCATAAGGCGCGCGTGGTCCATCGCGGCGCAGGGGGCGGTCGGATCCGTGATCGCTCGAGTGCATTATGCGAGGCCCAAGCCAATTATTTGCGCGCTCGCGCCAACGGCAATGATAACTTCAGGCGGCGCATATAATTTCGAGGCCGAGCGCGATATTGGCACCGCGCGACAGCCGGAGAAGGGGGCGGACGGCCGCAAAAAAGGGGGAGGAGGAGGAGGAGTACGTAACTCTGGCCGGTTTATAATGAAGATATAACCGGAGAGCCGAGACATCTTTACGCGCGCGAGACGTGCCTCGTTACGGGGGATACGTCGAGGCAGGCGTCGCTGTTAATCAAAGGCCACGCACACAATGCCAGGGCCTCCGAGGCGAGAGCCTGCGCCGGGGAGGCTGATATAAAAGCTGCCGAGAAGAACGAGATCGCACCTTAGAGAGAGGAAGAAGGAATCTGGGGATGGGCTCGATAGATTCTGATAAATGCAATGTTTACGAGCTTTTCTTTAGCTTTGCATCGCGATAATCAATGCCATAAGTGCGTGCTTTAATATTTTAAACTTAATATAAATTTCAATGTGTGTTTTTGTATCTAAATCGAACTTTTAATCAAGTACCTTTGATACTTCAACACCACTTTTTATAATTTTTATCAATTGTTATTCATTGTTTTACAGTACTAGATACATTTTTTAAAATACTATATTGAACAAAGAATGTGTACACGTGAAAAAGCTCTCGCAGTAATCTCAATAATCCGATAATAATTGAGTAAACTTTAAAAATTAACTTAATCGGCTGAATCGCGATTACACGCGAAAAGAAGCGCGTTTCAGAGAAACAATTCGCTCAGCGGCATCATTCATCGATTTTCCGAGCCGTGTACACAAGAGAGACACAGGGGGCTCATTCAGTTTCGCATTCATAACTCGCCCGGCGGATTTTCATTTACGTTGCGACCCTCCCGCGGATTAAAATCGCTGCGCGTCGCTGTGCCAGCCATTCGCCAATACATCGCGTTCATTTCGATTTACCCCTTAATTGAGCCCCCCTCACTACCTACCAGTAAAATAATTGTATTTGTACAGTCGGTTTTCCCAGCCTCAGTGTAAAAAATACCATTAGGCGTAACGCGATGTATTAAACCGCAGCTATCACAGAGATGAAACGAGCGCGATGGAGATGTGGATCCCTAATGAATTTATCGCGACGGATGAAAAGTAGCGGAATGTAGCCACTGTTAAAAACACCACACGCGGGCGCGCACTCGGCCATGCAAATTTATGCTAAAGCGCGCGCGAAATTTGTTTGATCGAGCACTTAATTACAATTTCAAATTGAATCGATCGTTTAGGCAATCAGGGTCCCACCTCGCCGGGCTAATTTATTTCGATGGAAAAAATTAACGACGCGGTTACGTTTTTTTTTCTGCTTGTTTCTTTCGCACGCGAGTACGTAGGTCATCGTTGCGCAGCAGCGTCTCAAAATTATAGGGCCCTTCGCGCGCAGCCCTCGCAAAACGAGCGACTCCCATCGGCGTGCCCTTCTCACTTTCGCAGATAAGCCGCGTTTATTCGTTCTCTCTTTTTCGTACCAATTACTCACTATTTTCAGCGGTTAATTACGATTTAACGATAATGCGAGCCGCTCCGGCTGTATTTATGCCGAGGTCTTCGAGCTCTTTATCGCATTGTATACGCGCGGTGTTATCGATCGAGCCGGACGATATGTGATTATTTTTGGAGCATCGCTAAAAAAAAAGTTTCTGTAATCATCTGCAATTTTATTGTTGTGTTTACTTAAACTTTGAATGATTAAAAGTGATTAGATTATATCGTGCACATAATTTATTATTCGTATGAAAAGTAAAGTTGAGTATGTTTACTTTGCAGAATAATAGGGGGCAAGTGTAAAGCTACATGTAGATCGCAAATACATAATTATAAATGATAAATTCCAGTAATTAAAGCATTACCAAACTCCGCCATTAAAAATAGCTAATGCATCGAGCTACACGCGGTAGAATTAAATGTAAAAACTAACACTCGGGCTAAAGACATAATTCCCCCTTTTCTAATTGCGCGTAAAAAAGAAGACCTCATCACTTCTATTAAAGGATAATTTAGTCCTCGGGCGCTTTTGCACTCTCGATTCACTTAGCGTCATCCACAAAAATTTCAACTCGAAAAAGGTAGTCCAAGCAGAGTCGAGTGCGCCACGGTCGATCGTATCTCCGTGCCGTTAACGCGCAAAGTCAAGTAAATCAAAGCGCCAGAAGAAGCAAATGCGATTTTAATGTCAAGCTCCGTGGCGTCTCACTCGCGTCTTAACGACTGCGTGCACCCCGATTAAAAGGGCCGAGCCATTAGAGCCCAGGCGCCGAATCGTTAGGGGTTCACGTCGCGGGGAATTGGCTCTCTCCTTCGTTTTTTTTTAATATCGTCCTCTGTCGTCGCGTCGCCTTTCTTTTATGCGACGGAAGCTTAAAAGGATTCGGCAATAAAAGGAGCTGAGCGCGGCAAATTAGAAGCGGGGGTAGTTACGTTGTTGGAATGAGCAGGAATACCCTCCCCTTCAACGCATCTTGGTAAGTAAAGAAGGGTGTAAGGGCATGTAAGTTAATCTACTGTAGGCTATCTTTATTTGCGCCAGATATTCTTTAATTTTTCTGCAATATTTAGAATAAGGATCATCATTTTTAAATAAAGAAAGTTAATACCTAGCTGAAAAAATGTGTGAAAATTAAATATATCATTATAATTATAAATATTATTTGCCCAAATCCGTCACTGTAGTTTTTTGTTCCAGAGCAACTAATTAGAAAGTAGATTTATAATAATACTTTATAAAACATTTTCACTTGTTATTTATTTTTAAAGACTCAATGCGTTTCAACACTCCGCAACTTAACGACACAGTAAAAATCCGGAAAAAAGAACGGAACACTTTGAAAAAGTCTCTCTTCCCCCTGTAACAGTAAAATCGTTTACGCTCACTCTTGAACAAACTCTCCCATGGCTCTAGCGCTCGCAGATTCATCATCCGGCCGCTGAAAAATCCCGAGGCGCGCCGGCGCTCGACTAATTTCCCCGCGAACGCGACTCCCACAGCCGAGCGCCTCTCGGTCCCTCCGGTTGCGCGATTCGGCAATCGATCATATTCGAACTCGTCATAAAGCAGTCGCCCCGGCCGGTCGATCTCGCGCGGCCGCGCATAAATCGAGCGAGTCGGCGCTTCGCGATCCCGGGGCCCGGTCCTTTTTTCCCCGTTTTCAGAAGCGCGCGCACGGCCGCGGCGGACTTAGGGGAAATAAAATGCCCGAAGAGAGAGGGACAGCTGGGCTCACGATGTAAGTGTATCTAATTACCGAGGCGTTTACGTCAACGTTTACCGTGATTTACGGCGAAATTGTGGCTGCGCGCGCGCGCGACCTTCACCCATGAGCCCAGGGAGGGAAAAAATTGGCGGTGGAGCGAGCGATACTCTCTCTCGAAAGGATTCGGTCATTTATCACGAGGCTCGCGGGACGCGCGGAGGCCGCCTCGGGCCCGGCCATGGGAATGAAGGGGGGCGAGGAATATAATCCCCCGGACAGACTAATCGCGAGCGCAACGGCGACTGCGCCAAACGTCCGCAGGTATTACGGCCCTGCCGAGGAAGTCGGGGGGAGGTCGAGGGTATATCTGTACGTACGAGCGCAAGCTGCGCTTCGAAGGGGGGTTCCGGTGCTTTTCTTGCAGCGAGCCAGCTATGACTCGTGCACTTTGTTAAATTCTATAGATCGGACATGTATGGAGAGTATGACAGCTTGATTACTCGAGGCCCTCGAAGGGTTGAAAATTAATTCGTCAATTTGCAAAGTGATTTTTATTGAATGATCGGAGACTTTTTATTATCTGAAATTGACAATTTCGTCAAGTAATTTGAAAGGATATTATCTCCTGTAAGTGAGACCAAAATGCTGAAATTACTGTAATTTAGGCATAAAATGCAGCATTAAGGGACAGACAGGTAAGTCAAAATGATTGCTTGGGAGAACAGCTACGTGCACAAAATTTCAAGCATAATGTACGTAAACAAAATTGAATTGACCATGAAAATTAATCAACGCAGCCGTTAGCTCATTGCTCCAACGTAGTTTGTACTGCAGTATAATTTAGTCAACCAATTTCCATCTTTTGTGGTAATGTAGAACTACGCTCATATAATACAATGTAGCAAACGCGAATTTCCAAAGATATTTTTTATTCGAAAGATCAATTTATTAACAGTGAATATAGTTATAAATAATTGCTCTTTATGACATAAAAATAATAAAGACGAAATTAATAAGTTTTCAAAGCAGACACGTAAAACTAAACAGTCATCAACATTCAAACAAATTTAAAGCAGAAATCAGCAATTTCTTTGCAACATTAACTTTTTTCTGCGTTCAATAAACGTTATAAATCTTTAAAATGCGGTTCTTCATACCTCAATCAATATCTGCAAAAAAATAAACAAATAAAAATCCCGGAATTTTCACGAACACTTTAGAAGAGAAAAGTCAACTGGCAAACCCAACAGTCTCTCTCGAGTCGTGTAAGAAGCGAAGCCAAGCAGATGAGGAAGGAAGAAGCGTCACACACGGAGAAAGAGCGGCAGCCGTCGTTGTTTTGCGAACTGGCGCGCGCGCGTTAGACCAAGGGTAACACACATAACGCCTCGGAAATTACAGAGTGCGTCGGGGTCCATCCATCACCGGGCTGCGCGAGGATAGAGAGAAGGAGCGAGAGGACCCCGGGTAACGCCCCGACGTTTAAGTCGTTAGCAATTTCCTGCGCGCGCGCGCCGCTGCAGACTAGTTGGGCCCACTCGCTTCCAAATTCCATATGGCCCGACGATGTTCGATATATAATGCCCCGACGATTCGCCAAATCGATCGGCTCGATCTTCACGGTAATTTTTGCGCCGAAAAGTCCGTGCGCCCGACTCCCTTCGGGAGGGACCTTCCTGTGGACGGTGAAGGTTCGATGGGAACGGAATAGTCCGGGAGCAAAGGGGAGTTGCCTTGTCGATTGAGGTCCACGATTCAACCCAATTGTTTTTTTATGCATTTTTACTTCCCGAACACGGTATGCCGGATGAATGTTCGAAAATGAACAGGTGCTTTGTTATTAACAAATGAATCGTTTAAATACCTCTCCAATTCTTAAAATGTGGAAGAGTGAAAAACTAATTTATTAGAGTAATCTGAGCTAATCGATGTTAGGCAGGCTCAGTTTTTTCGGCAAGAGTGATTTTTTTAATTTTTCACTCTTACATCATGAGGGAAACAGAAACGCGGAAGGTATTTGGTTAAAATTGGTTTTGTATACCAGTACACTGGTATGCAAAACACAGCATATAATTTCTTTTTCTATAAGGAATTTGTTAGTTTCTATGAAATTACAAAATGTTGATTGAAATCTAATTGTAAGTTTTTGCTAATTTAGTTTAAAATCGTGCTTTTATGTACCAGGATTACTTTTTTCACTGGTACTGTTTCCACTCAAGGTAATGGTAGTATGATTAAGGTCTAGATTTGAAAAAGAAGTATTATACTACCGATTAGAATAGCAATTGTTACTAAAAGATAATAAATAAATTATTTACATCGTTTCAAATTTCAAAATTGCACACAAAATTGTAAGTTAGATTTGTTTATAAACTATTTTGAATTGTTAAACTGAGATAAGAGCTTGAATTAATTGTTTATCATCAGGTATCATTACGCAGAAAATTGTATTTTTTATGATAGTAATTCAACTTTCTCAATAAATAAATAACAAACTTATAAAAATTTGTTCACATAAACAGGAACATTGAAGAACCGAATGAAAGTGAATCGTTCTCATAGTGAGTAGTTTTCGATATCAAGTGCAGGGGGCAGCACCTACTGAAGATCAATCTTTAACTCTGCTGGTAATTATTTTATAAAGCTGAAGGCTGATCGCCGTTATCGATATATGATAACATGATTTTATGAAAGATAACATACCGACTGAGTTAACTCCGCCGATAATTATTTTATACTGGTTGATCACTGTTATCGATGCATGATCACATTTTGCGAAAGATAACGTATTGGCTGAGTCAAATTGCGTACACATCATATATTGATCATGTTAGTGATTTATTAGATTTGAATTTATTAAATATAAAAAATATAAAAATATTAATGTAAAGAAATTTTATTTTGATCAACTAAATAAAGTTAAATGATGTTAAAATTTGGTCGGTTCTTTTAGCTCTATGTTCATACTTAAGTTCCAAGTAATTTTTAAGGATTAGATTAGCTTTCTTTGTTAAAAGCAAAAAGGGGCTCTTTATTTTCGAGTAATATAATAAATGAGCGTATGAATCATCAATGAAACAACAATAGATACACATTTGAATTTCAATTTAAAAGCACTTGTATACAATTTTTCTGAGCTATAAATGCGTATTATAAAAACTAATTTTGCAAACTGTTAAACGGTGGCATTAGTCACAAATTATTTTGCAATTCAACTTTGTTGACGGTAGCAAAATATGTTTAAATGTTATAAATAATTTATGGTCGTTGGATTTGTTCCATACTTTCGACATCGTTGTTTTCCACTCTTTAGTAACAATCCTCCACGCAAAATATTATACAATTAACGCAATATTGATTTAACGAAAAAAAATTCAATTATGAAAGCGATAAGGCCTGGTCGATTCTAATTAATAACTTTTTTTTAATCTGTCACTGATCTTACAGATCCGCATTAAAAGAAAACTTGTGATGATCCGCTTGGGGATGTAAAACTTCAATTTTCCATACTGTTCGATAGGAAATTGTGATTATCATCACTATTTATGATTGATATTCAATTATTATATAATATAATGTAATATTTTCCAAACTTTTCTTTTATTTTAAACATTGTAATATTTAAAAAGATGAATAAACAAATTGATCTATATTTATCTTATTTATAAATATTTTTAATCTTGTTGTTTGTGAAATATATTTTACATAGGTGTTATACTTTTAAAAATAGAATTGAAAAATAGAAAAATCAAGAGATACAAGCTTTAAATCTGAAGGTATTACTTGAACAGATTATACACTGTGCCTCTCACAAGAAAATTAAGTACCTGAACCAAATTTACTACAGAAATGTTTCATTTCTAACAAAATTGCTGCAAACATAGAAAGTCATTAAATTAATTTACTAAGAATTTACAAAAATAAACGTAAGAAATTGTCTCCTTTCTTCAAATCCTAAATCTAAGAATGAATAAAATGACCGTAACCATTGACAAAAGCCAGTGTAAAAATGAAACCAGAACGAATAATTCATTCCAGCGGTCGAAAAAACAAAAACGCTTTCCTCGACAAAAAAGAGGCAATAAACAATTAATCAGACCTCCCAAAATAATCGCTTGCAGCACTACCCCGCGATGACTCCTCGATCGCCCGAAGCTCAGTGACTTATTAAGCGGGTCCGCGCGCGTCACCCGCCCGTCGATCGACTGCGTCGCGCTCATTACGATTGCAGGCGGAATCGTCTGATCGGCGCAAAATTCGATTTCCGCCCCTCGATCCCGCACTTTCGTCCGGCCATGCGGCGCTTACGCCCCCCTCCGCGCATTATTTATAATCGTCGTTGGTTGCGTCCCGTTGCGCGAGCATCTCGCCGCCTATACTAGACCCGCAAAAATAGAAGACACTCGCGCGGCTCGGCCGCGACACACGCACCACTCTCGAGGCTCAGTCGTGCGCGGCGCCGCGGCCTACTTGCCTGCGGTCTCTCACCTGTAGTGGTCCCCTCTGGTAGCCGCCCGCTACCCTTTTTTTACGTGCGCGACAGGTGAATAAGTAACGTCCACCCTACCCCCCGCGCCCCTCTCCCCTCCCTGTCACTTTCTCCTCAATGTTGAAGTGGAAGGTCCGTTGTGCAAAGCTTCAATTTTGATTAATACACTTATATATACACTTACATTCCCCGGGCGTGAGATTCACTTTTACTTGTGAGACCTAGCCGACCAATTTAGTTTGCTTTTTAGAATTTCATACTCGGTCGTGCTTTAAAAAAAAATTGTTGGAAACGCGTTGCGTGAATTTTTATTTTTGTAATTTCCCGAAATTATTTTAAGAATCGCGTAGTTGTGAAAGACTTTCGTTCTTCCAACTTGTAACCGAGTTGTCTAAAAAGTTGTGTCCGATGTCGCGTTTCCGGAACACGAGATTTACAACAATTTTAGCGTTAAAAATAAAGCAAAAAGTCACGAAGTGAGCTTACATCTTCTTGTTTATCTCGCCGAGGATTTCTATCGATGCAACTCTATATTTTTATACGACGGAATTATGTCACCAGATTTTTACTCGTGAGCGTGTTACGTTGTCTCGCAGCGTCCCGGTGAACTTGGCACGTAAAAGCGACTACTCCGTGACCTTACAGCCTCGGTACCCACCTCCGTTAACAGTTGCACAGTAAACTAAACCTCAGCCTTACGCTATTTGAGAAAGTTTTCAGGCGTAAACTTCTCAAAAACCCTTTTTTCCTAAAAAAAAGTTCCACTTAAGTGTGTAGGTAAAGGAAACGAGCAGAAAGCGATCGGGGTTAGGGAGAGAAGGCGCAAGGTCGAACGACGGCCGCTCGTTAGCATCATCTTGTGCCAAAAGCGAGAGCCGGCGAGCCAAGTGTCGGCCGCCGCGCCAGCATGTCGACCCTGATGAGGCGAGCCCCGTGGCTGCTGCTGCTGCTCGCTCTCCTGATGACGCGCACTTGGGCTGCCGTCACGGATATACCCTCGGCCGAGGAAGACGACAGTGGTAGCGGCAGTGGTGACGTCAGCAGCGAGGAAAGCGGCGACGGGAGAGGAGACGGTAGTGGAGACGACAGCGGAGACGGCAGTGGCGACGGTAGCGGAGACGGTAGCGGATACGGTAGTGGAGATGGCAGTGGCAGCGGGGAGAGCGAGGAAAGCGAGGAGGACGACGATGATACCGATTGGCGAGACAACGCGCTTATATATCACTTGTTGCCTAGGGCCTTTCAAGACAGCGACGGCGACGGCGAAGGGGATTTGCAAGGTGAGCTCAGCTGATTCGCTTTGATTGACCCTAGAGAAAGACGAAAGGAGTCAAGGGATTAATATTGCTGCGAATTAAGGAATGGGTGGGGTTATTGAAAGTAAATCACTCGTTCACTGCAGTACTTCGGTTGATCTATCTACTAAAAACCAAGTTTTTTGCGGAGTTCTAATAATTGTAAAACCGAAAACGCTTCACATCGTTTTGAAAATCTACTTTGTGATAAAAAAAGGGAAGAATCACTTTGTGACTGTCAACGAAGTCCTGGCATCTATTCTCGAGGTCGAGGACATTGAATACAGGGTCGCCATCCCTCGCCTGTGTGCTTGAATTACTTCTGTTTTAAATTTACAAAAATATGTCTCTTATATTAACAATTATTGTCTATTTCATATGTTCTTTTTTTAATTGTAGGCATAATCAATCGTTTAGACTATTTGGAAAAACTGAGAGTAAATGCCATCAGATTAGGCCCAATTTACCCTTCTCCATTACTTGACTCAGGATTTGATGTTATGAATCACACTGATATAGATCCTTTGTATGGCGATTTCAATGATTTTTATGAATTAATTAATGAAGCTCATAGAAGAGGTGAATATATAAAATTCTACAAATATATTTCTTATTTTCAGTGAAAGTCTGTATAAATAATAAATTATTGATATATACATATTTACAGATTTAAGGATTATCTTGGACATCATTCCAAATCTTTCAAGCGACAGACATTTTTGGTTTAATGCTTCTGTTTATGACATCGAGCCATACGATGATTATTACATTTGGGCAGATGGAAAAGAAGAGCACAATACAATAAAGCCACCAAATAAATGGGTAAATTAATTAAGCTACTTCAAATTTTTTAGATTAATAGCAGTAAAGCGATTAACATCGTTCTTATTACAGAAAAGTGAGTATATTGATGAAGAAGGATCAGCATGGTCATGGAATCCAATTAAAAGGCAATGGTATTATCATAAATATCATAAAAGTGAACCTGATCTGAATTTAAGGAATGAAGATGTAGTTCAAGAAATTTTGGTACGATACATAACATAACAAAAAAATATAATTACAAAGCAAAGTTTTAAGCTTTATTTTTCAATAATAAAATTTTATACAAATCCTTTTTTTAATTTATTTAATATTTTTACAAACAGGATATATTTGACTTTTGGTTAGAAAAAGGTGTTGATGGATTCTGCATTACTGGAGCATCTTTTCTTTTTGAAGATGAAGAGTTACTTGATGATTCATCAGAGGAAGAAGGCAGTGACGAGAATGATGATGATGACGATTCTCATACTGTAGGAGAAGATGAAAATGATGATTTGCTTATCAGGTTTCGAGAGCACATTGATCAGTGGGTTATAGACAATAATGATAGCCCAAAGTATGTTTTTATTAAAACAGATTTGACTATTTCAAAAATATTTATTAACTGTAATTTTCTACCATTCTTTTTCAGATTATTACTAGCTGAAGTAGATAACGATGATGATGATGATATAGAATCTTATTATGGAAACGAAACTCAATCAGGCATTGCACCACTAAATTTAATGTTAATTATAAAGTTAAATAACTCCTGCGATGCAGAAGATGTTAAAAATTTAATTGAAAATTGGTTGAAACTTTTACCAGAAGGTGCTGAAAACATTTGGATGGTAAACAGTTATTTATATAATCTGAATTAAAAATGGAAAAATAGTTAAAGATTCTTTTTGACATCGCAGTCTTATATATTTCAGCTTTCAAACTCAGATTATTCAAGAGCAGCGTCAAGATTTGATGCAGACCTACTGGATGGTCTTTACATGCTTATTATGTTAATGCCTGGCCAAGTTATCACTTACTATGGTGAAGAAATAGGAATGACAAATGCTAACATAAGTTGGGATGATACTATAGATATAAAAGGCCTTGAACAGACAGAGGAGACGTATGACGATTTCTCCAGAGATCCATTTAGAACACCCATGCAATGGGACAACACGACCAATGCTGGATTTTCAACGAATGAAACAACATTCCTTCCTGTTAATTCTAATTATCTTGAAATAAATGTACAACAGCAGCTGCGTGATCCAAATAGCAATTTAGAAGCTTTTAGAAAATTAACATACCTTAGACAATTTCCCATTTTTAAGGAGGGAGATCATGAACTTGCTGCAATACATGATAATCGAATTCTCATTATGAAAAGGTAGATATTTGTTTATTTACTGATCAAGAAGTTTTTAAACTTTTTTATTATATTCTGTGGGCTTTTGATGAAATAATTTATAACAATTTCTTTTTAATTTTAGAACCTTAGATAATGACACTTGCTTAGTTGTTATCAACTTTGGAAAATCGAAGGAATTAATAAACTTAGAAGCTTTGTATCCAGATTTGGATCAGGATTTACGTGTCATGGTTGACTCGAGCAATGCAGATGTAGAAAAGTTAGTGTTAATAATTACTTATATAATTTAACTGTATACTAGTTTTACAGAATTAATATAAACAACGTTATTCTTCTTATAGAGAAAATGACGAAGATAATGATAAAGATGTGGAAAATGATGTATTTTTACTTCATCCTGAAGCATCAGCCGTATTATGCGATAGAGACTATTTTCTAAAATTTTCATCTGACGTAACCACAGGTAAAGAATATTATTTTGTAATTAAGTAAACTCTATTTATTTCTAATTAAGTAAACTCTACTCTTATTTTATTTTTAAGAATATTATTCATATACTACTGATGACGAAGATGATGATTCGAATAGTGAAGACGATGAAACGTATACAACAACAATCTCAATGGATGAGCCGAGCTCCGTAATCCCAGTGACAACCACAGAAGCTTCTCAAACAGGTTCAACGAGCGAGCTACAAAACTTTCAATGCGCTACTTTGATTTACGTTGCTTTATTAATACTTCTACGGATATTGTAAAGATATGGCGTTTCTTGAATTTGTATAAATCTTTTCTAATCGTTTTTCGTTATTTTTCTCAGGCTTTTTAAAATGTTTTTTTTTACTACTTAAAAATTAACTTTCTTTCATTCAATGGTATTTTGATACTGAATAATCAATATTACATGTAGAAGATATGGGCATGTCACTAAGAGTAGGGTACAATTTGTCGCGCTGCTCGATTTCTATATTTTTAAATAATTTGAATATTTAATTTTAAACATTGATTCGGTTGACTGAGTTACTCAAGAACAAGAGTCAATCATCGTGAATAAATGGACGACCCTTACTCTTTGTTCTTGATTTTTATCAAGATGAAAAAATAAGAAGTACTTCGCACAAGTGACAATGCCGATAGAATAGAAATTAAAATACAAAATCGTAACAGGCAATTTACACAGGATAATGGCAATTTAAGAGACTGCCGCAACAGAAGCTCGTAATAATACTTATAAACTGTTCAAAATAATTGAGAAGTGAGTAAATTTAACGTAGTTTAGTTTGAATAGTTATAGATTTTTTACTTATTCATCGATGATTGCTGTTTTACGTCGCGAGAAAAAAATAATAGTTTACCTTAGCATGTACAAAATTTTTGTAAAACATGTATATATCTATTGTAATAGCGCTTAGTGGCAAAAGTGTAAGCTTCGAAAAAGTTTTTTATTTAATTAATACTCCTTTGACCTAGTTGCTAATTAATTGTTATGGAAAATATCTTAAAAAAATAGAATTAAGAAAAGTTTTTCCACTTCCTTAACGACAGAATATTGTTTAATATTTTACATTTATTTAACCACATACCATATTATACTATGTGAATAAGTGTAAATAAAGCTATTGTTAAATTTTATTTTATCGACGTATTGTATAGCGCAATTCTACATTTCTTTTACCAAAAAAATAAAATAATTGAAGAATTATTTGTTTATGCATAATATTTAAATAAATAAAAATTTAATTCTTAAAACTTAAATCATTATTCACTTCACGTGTATATGGTGTAATGGGACTATATATTATCTTTAGCCAACTCCGCTATTATTTTTAATCAAGAACTCCACAAATGAGCAAGAATTACGACATGGAAATTCCTTTGATAACTGAAAAATTGATTTTTGGGAACTGATATGTGAGAATTACATCATATTGAGAAGGTTAACCAATGTTTTATAATAAACACCATGATTAGATTATTCAGCATCTCTCAGTACCTCACTTTGAGTCAAGCAGTGTAGATCTCACGGTTCGGAACCGTGTACGCAGTTCGGAAAATAATGTGAGTACTTACATTTTTCTTTTAATTTCAATTTATTATAATAGATAATGTTATCATTTAATAAAACAATTACAATCTATCTGAATTAACGCGAAGTAATATATCATGCATAGATTGAGTAACTATAAAATTTATTAACGGTTAACAATTAAAATTTTATCTATAAACTTAATATGTGAAACAATATTTTGCTAGTCGCTACCAGAAATGTTAAGTTATTATGTTGTCAAATGGTTTTACGATTTCTTTCTCAAACACTCAAATATCGTGAGAATTTTTGTTTAAAAAAATTCACTGTTTTAGAATACATCTGAATCTTAATAGGAAGGATGCATTTCTTTTACACAATAGTCTGCCTGTGCATACTCGTGTTCAACTCGTACAGTACGCAAGTGAACGCCTTGTTAAACATTACTGAAGAAGCCCTGGTCACGAGTCGCAGATTGTTGAAAGAAATAGAAGGAAATTTGTTCATTACCAATGAAGACGAACTGTATAACAAACTAAATATTATTACTGAAATAGCACACGACTTTGAAAGAAAATATGACTACGAGATGCAAGATTCTATACACCGTAAATACAACTTTTGGCTTTACCATGAAAGAGTGAAAGAAATAAATGCACCATTATCTTTCATAAATATTCTGTCGAAGTTTATGATATTGATGGACAAAATTGTTGACGCTCAATGGATAATTAGCAAGCACACAAATATATTATTATCCAACGGAACGATAATTAAGCGACCTAAGGAGATATTTGATTGGGAATTTCCTGAGTTCGCTAAAAACAAATACAATTTAATTGTAAAAGAACAGACAACATCTATGTTTCGAGATGAGAACCGGTACATGCAAGATGTTTTCAATGAATTGTACCAATTGTTTTTTTACACTGACAAACGATCTAATCTAAGCATCTTTGAGTTCGTGAAAAACACAACGGTACGTACTTTGCTTTATTTTAATATACAAACGGATTTATGAATCTTAGTAGTTAGGGATGAGTATAACGGTATAATAAAACAGCGTTGATCAATAATGGGATAACCCGTAAAAATGTTGGATGGGAAGATTTTGCAATATTTTACTTAAAAAATTAGTAGAAGAAAATTATATGAAATCTTAATTTATTATATTTGGAAAATATCGAAAAAATCCAAATTTTTTGTATTCATTTATAGAATAAAATTAAAGCATAAATATTTTTCTTAATAATTATTAATATACTATTATTTTAGCTTCTATATTATTTTTCATTAAGAAGAATAAATTCTCCTTTAATTGAACTCATTTAGCTCCCTTGCATGTCTCATCGCATACATACACCTGATTTTAAAGTAAAACACATTTGCAGTTATCTAGACGATGAAAATGAATTAGCAAAGATTTAAACATTAATATTCTAAGTTATTTAGAGGTGCAGAAATTTAATAACATGCGTATGAAAGTATTTCAAATATTAATTTATACAAAAATAATTCTTTTTTATAAAAATGAAGAATACCGCATTCATTATTTAATAAAAATTAATTGTATTTACAGAAATATGAATCAAAATTAGGCTTCAGTAATGTATTTACAAGTACGTCACCCCAGCTGAAATTGTTTTACACAATAAGGGATTTGATTGTAGGCGAAGCTTTTTTCTGCGTAAAGCATCAATATTTTGTAGCGCTTGTTAAAGTATTTTCTGAAGGTAAGATATTGATGAAAATATCCGTAATTATGCGTTATTAAAATTACGAGTGAAAAAAATCTTTTATTGTTATATTAAATACATATTGTCTGTTATGAGAATATTCAGAAAGAAGTATTCATTATTTAAGAATTAATTGCGAAATTTTCATTGAGAGCTGGTTAGTGTTTAATACGTTTAGATTTGCCTTAATTTATTTTTTGTTTCTTTTTATTATAGCCTCTGTTTTCCTAAAAAATGAGGATCGTAGAGCGTTCGATCTGATGCAACAAAATTGGGGGGAATTGGATGCTCTTAATGTCATGAAAATGTACGAAGAAAAATTCGAGCTCAGAAGCACCGAAGTGTTTAATAAGGTTAAATCTGCCTTAGTTACTCTTTCGCGGCACTTTTCAGAACCACTCTCCCACGTGGTTTACACAAACCTCCAAGTTTTTGCGAAGTACATAATAAACGAAGTTGATTTGAATGCAGACGGTACTTGCAAGAGAACTTGCTCAGACTACAATGAAGTGGAAAGAGTATTCGGCTGCTTCGACGGAGGCATCTGCTCCGTACATAGGAAGTGCAAGGGCAAACTTTGGGATTGCAAGGATATTGTCGAGCCTACGTACATTTGCTCATGGGTAAACATTTTCTTATTATGTTTACCTAATTTTGATTGTAGTAACATGCAATATCTTGTGTACGAAGAGAATTTTTCTTTTTAAATTACCCTCAGAATTTTGTAATATTTCTGTAAGTTCAACAATCTTGAGATCACGTTGTGTGTTTGGTAAAAATTCTTCTATAATCAAGTAAAATTTGCAAGACACATTAACAATGATGTGCAGTAAAGCATATCAGATAACTCATTTTTTTCCAAGATCAGATATTTCTGCATTTTTTCCAAAAAATTCGTTTCGGGTACAATAACGATTTTTCTTGAACAAGCGGAAAATTAATTGATGATTTTCTTTACAGGATGATAAGCACAACAACGAGAAAAGGTATAAGTTTATAAAACATGAAAATTACCATCCGGCAGAAGATGATAGCTCATGTCCAACCCAAGTAAAAAAAGCAGAAAGTTGGCGGCGTGGCTTTTATAAATGTAGTTATTGCCAGTGCAAATGCGAGGAGAGTGAAACGTACAGCGACCGTTACTTCAGCTTACGCCCAGCTACTTCCAACATTTACGATAATTAGTAAATATTAATTTATGGCAATTATAAGGAGCGCAATTTCTTTTCTTACCAATTTTCTGAATACTTTTCTTTCTATTATTTTAGTGTAGTTGTAGGTACCAGATTTGAAATAATTGACCACATATTGCACTTGCAAGTGATGCAAGCCAAACTTTTACCAAATGGTCAGCTACTTGGATCGATGACGATTGATCTTCCAATAACATTCAACGTTACAGATTACGATGTCGTAGCGGGAAAAGATTTTCAAGCGGTTACAGGAGATGCAAAAACAGTTTGTTTTGACCAGCTAGAAACAGCAAATGACCATCTTCTTACGGGAGTAAGATTGAAGTTCCAAGATGGATATTTTAAGATGGAAATTCGCATGACGCAATTTGATTATACAAGTGGGGTGTTATTTCCGGAGAGAAGTTTCTGGTATTCGAAAGATACTGATCTGAATCAGAGGTAACTACGATTATTTAAGATACTCATTTTATTACTTTTAATAGAATTCCAAAAATGCTTGCGTTTGAATAAGAATCTTGTACGATATTTATTTTGATGGAATGACCATTGATAGTTCTGTTTTATCGATAAATTAATACTACTATTTTTCTTGTAGACCTAAAATAAATCTTGATGAATTCCATCATGAACCTGAAAATTCTATAAAAACTGAAGGCTGCGTCCAATTTACCACAAATCGAGGGGAATACTTTGATGAGCCAAGCACAATTCCCTACATACGAACTCATTCTTTATCTCCAAGAAGAATAGCACCGCTTTCTGGTGTTGGAATGATTCTTAGAAAAGAAAAAACTGATGTATTTTTAGATTTTCAATTAGTAAATCAAGACCCTACGGTATACATGAAATAGTAAAAAAGCTGATTTAGAATCTAATATTTCGATCGGATTGAATAAAACCAAGATGTATTTTGAATAAACTTGTTTTAAATATTGAAAAAATCAACTTAAAATTTTGAAATAAAGACGTATTTCACTAATAAAATTAATTGTAGCTTAAATAAAAAATCTAATGTGCATGTAATAAATTTTTTACTATCAATCTATATTTTTTGTTTATCATTTCTGCCGCGAAATATTTTAATTTTTTTCGGAAAATAAACTTGCTTACGGTGTCCAATCGTTCTGTACGTTTATTTTGGGGAGGCAGAAAATGCAAAATCATTATAATATGTTATGTTATCACAACACCTCCTTTATACATGCATGCTTTTTTGACAATAAATCAGGATCTTCACGATGTCTTAAGAATAATTCGGTGAAGGACGGTCACAAGAGAGGCATCCATTCACAGTATCATGTGATGTATTCAAATTATGTAACATTTTTTTAGAAATCATCTCATGCATGTGCTTTTTTACATACGGGTAAACACATATTTCCACATGGAAAATCGTTTGATAATTGAAAAATAAATAAGTACTTGAGAATTTGATAAGTTGAGAATTACGCCATATTTTTCTAGGCTAACTCATATTTTATAATAAACAGTTTACATTAGTTTTCTCCGTGTAAGGCTATGCAGAACTGACTCTAAAGAGCTGGTTAACAAACGATAAATAATGGAATGAATTGTTGAGGTTCATTCCCTTTAATGACCTCATAGAATATAATATGTAACAACTTAGTAAACGAACTTCTATTTATCTTTCTAGACCCTGGATTGATTAATAAATAGTTGTTTGTGTTCGCATCTAGTTCTTTTCATGATAAAAGAAGGCCTTGGAGTTGTGCCTACACGTTAGACTACGATGTGTAGAAATTACATCACTTTTTTTTAGATTGATACGTTTAAAACCAAATACTCGATTAGATAGCTGGGGATTTACAAGTAGCTTATTTTGAGCTTGTTATAGCTACTTTTAATGGATTTGAGTAAAATACTTGAAAAATAATTTATATATTTACGATCATTTTGCTCATATACGGTGAAACAAATAATAATTTTATTAAATAAGGTTTTCCAAACACTTGAAATATAAAATTAATGAACTCTAATAATATATTTTCACTACCAGTATTTCTAATTATTTGTATCAATCGGAGCATAAAAAATAGGTAATTTTTTCATGGCAAAATAAATTATGCAAAAATATTATATTTTATAAAACTCTTTTTTATTGATGCTTTTTTGACAATGTGGACTGAAACACTCGCGCTTGCACACTTGTTTTTTCTGTTCAATAATTCTTAGATTAGCTCAATAACGTCGGTTGTACGAAGATACACGAAACTTAATTTACTTTTTACGTGCAATAAAGAAACGTTACTTCTGCAGCGTGTTTTTCATGATATTCAGAAGCGATAGTCGGCCGATTTTGCATTTCGGTTAAATTTAATTTAAGTCTTAAAGTACTTTAATTTTTTTTCATTTCAACGATCAGATTTATTTCATTATCGATAGAACAACGTGAACTCGCATTAGCATTACTACTTCCATAAAATAACTCGTGATATGCTAGTTTATTTATTACACTTTAGCAAGTTGTACAGACTTCTCTGTTGTCTATCGCTTTTTATTTCAAAGAAATCTTAGTCTACAAGAAATTATTCTAAATAGCTTTAATTAATAAATATTTCAAAGATTTTTTTTCACTAATTTTTTTACTTATTTCTGCAGTAAGATTATCGTGACCAATAAGAAATCTCTTTTTGATGCACGTTTTCATTTGGAAAACTAAACTCGCTTCAAATCCAGTTCACGCCTTTCAACCGAAACATATCACGCAGAACATTTTCAAATGTTTTATAATTTCAAATTTTTTTTTCATCACATAGGTGTCAATAAATGAACGCAATCACCATCATCACGCTACTTCGTAGAAATGTTCAAAATTAAATGAGATTAAATTTTTTTCCTATACGACAACGACTGTTACATTCTCCTTACTTTTTATATGAGAGAACAGCACATCGAAGTCTCATTATTTCGTTCAATCTTCGTCTCACGAAAGCCAGCGTTAAATTGTACACAGAATGATTTTTTTTCACTAATCATACGTGGAAAGCTGACGTCGAGGCAATCAGAGGCGACTTTTCCAGTCGAGAGACTTCCCGCCGTACCCACTGATTCCTCCTTTCCGCTTAAAAAATCGATTAGTCGCTTTTTAATTTTTTTTATTTGCTTCACCACGCGCTACAGCACACTCTTTTGCAGTCTCGCACATTACACATGTTCAGACACCGTTAGTAGGAAGAGGAGGGAAAACGAAAATGATGAGAACCATCGACGATCAAAAAGGAGGGTTGCCTAAAAAGTGGTGCGCGCAGGCAAACGGAAAAAGCTTCTCCTACTCGAAAAGCCGGATACACGATATTTTTTAGTCGATTTCTCTTTTTTTTTCTATTCAGTCTCGAATTTTTCTGCGGGGGGTAGCGCGTCGAGACACGAAGCCATGATATGTCGTTAAAGTGAGGAGGGGTGCAATCGACTCTGCTCTTTTATTTTTTGTCATTTTGTGTTCTTTTTTTATAAAAAACCACTGAAAATCATCGTCAATTATTTACAGTTGAACCGGCGATACACGTTATACAATAATTATTCACTTGCTTTATACGCTGATGGTTTTGTCGCAAGGGGCGCAAACGCCTCTTCTCTCACTCCCACATTTTCAAGTACACATAGGAAAACACACGTTGCCTTTTTTTTCATTGCGTGTCGAAAGATTAAGGATCGGGTTGGATAGACTCTTCTAATAGACTTTGCAGACGGACATAATAGAAATACTATGTATATAGCTTCGTATTTTTGTACAGGACTTTCTCAGCTTTTGTCTCTTGCTATTTTTCACTTCAATAGTTTATTTCTTTCTAACGCAAAAAGGTGATATCTCAAGCTAGCAGGACTCTATGTTATCTTATTCACATGGTTTTTTACGTTTACTGTGTGACGCTTTTGAAGACATAATAAATGAAACGATACCTTTTTCTTTCTTGAGGCAGATATGTTAAAATACCCTTCGTCATTAGGAGACTGTAAAACGTCCTGTACGCTTTGACATTATATGCTTCGTATAGTGATACAATCATCTATCCGTATATTTTAATGTGCATAATTTTTTTTCGATACTTGATTTTTTTTATATACACACAACGCGTGCCTAGTTGTCCATTGGCAATCGTATTAGACGTGCCCGTTGGAATTTGGAAAGCATACAGACAAAAGATTCGCGTAACAATTCACGGCATAAAGTCAAGCTTTGGAAGTTACATAAATGAGATCGATAACTCGTAAGTTCACATTTTCTTTTAACACTGCAGGGTTACATATTTAGTAGTCGCTCGATGAGTTTCGTTTGATATTTTTCATTAAACGCGTGGACAGATTGTCCAACACTTCTTTTTTATTGTAAGGCTAAATCCATTGACTCGTTTTTGATTGCTCCTTTGCAATGGATTTAACTTTATTAGGTAACTAAAATAAGTAATATACTTTTTTTAGATATAATTTACTTCTTGAGATCATATTTATTTGGAACTTCAATCCCTAAGTAAAAGTTAACTGTAAATGATATATTCAACATTGGACAGCATATTTGGTTAAAATTTTACATAATTAGAGTTTCTTATTACTTTTTAATTCATTTTTTTAAAGAAGCTCTCTTAAGACTTTTCCGAAAAATCTGTGTGAGATACACCTCTATATAACAGCACGGAAAATCGTAAAAAGATTGTCTAAAAATTTGAAAAACTTAACGATTACTCAATTGTATAGCATTATTACTTTAATCTTTTTATTGACAAAAATGATTTTAGAAGACGACTTCTCATTTTACGCGAAAAGCCGCTGATTACGGCTCTACATTTGTTTATTTTTTTCAGCCTTCATTTGCGCTGCGAATTCCGATATTTGAAAATTCAATATTGCTTAATTAATCAATAATTGTATTAATTGAAACAGTCAATAGTGATAAGTAAGCTGATAATGTAATGATTCTTACGTAATGATAAAATTTTGTCGTATACGTTTACACGTAAAAATATTATGTTGTAGGCAATTTTTCAAAAATGTAAGGATTACTTAATTTAAAGTATTTATTTAATGCAATGCACCCCATTTAAAATTTTTCATCATTAAAGCCTTATATAAAAATCTGCCTACAACACATTCATTTACTCTAAATGTTTGTTAAATCATCAATCGCATCTAATAAAATTTTACTACAATTTTAAATGAAACAATAAACGAGGCGATAGAAATTTGGTTACGCAGCTGATTACATTTAAGTCAAATTCCTTTTCTTATGCTTCGCCGTCAAAGACGTTTCTCTTTTACCGGTGTACAGTATGTATATCCTTTTTGTATTTATATCTGGTATTTAATATTTATATTTATAATATATATCTATCTATCTATTTATGTATATATGTATATATATTTATTATATATTTATATATATTCCAGAAAATAACACTTGTACAAAATTGACTATAGCCGATTGCTTCTATGATGTGTTTTGAGAGTGTGTGGTGCATTAAAATAATTTTTTTTTATTGTGACATCGACGAACGACATGTCTAATTGCCTCGTCAATTTTCATTCATCTCGTTACATTAGTCCTTTTACAATTATGATATTACATGTACACGGAGTACGTATTGACCTGGATTTTGTAATTCCGCAAAAATGTGCTCAATGATCGTCCCTTACAAATATCATGATATTATTACACTTATACATTTTCGTGCTCTACGCTTTTTCAATTTTGTTTACAAAATGACCTCAATTTTGCCTTGCTTTTCTTGTACTATCCGCGATTTTTTTCATTCGCTTGTTGCGTTGGAGGAAGCTCGTCTTTTTAAATTACTAAATTGTCGAATTAGGTTACTTACATCTCTCATGGAAATAATTTCAAGAGGAAGAATACATCGAAGTAACAGCAACGAAAAGCACAATTATACTCCGTTACTCTCTAATCCGTTACTCTCTAATTAGCAATAAAAAAAACTTAATGACGGTTCGATCGATTGAAAACTCTTACTTTCATTTCCTCTTAAATTACTTCATCCATGAACGGGAGCACAATCTAAGCGACTTCTTTTCTGGGGGGGAAAAATTCGGGAGGAGTCGCGAGTCACACGAGCCGAGCCGCCCGGCCGCCCGAAAAACAAAGTGAGCTTAAGCTTCTACTCCACACGAGCGAGTGCAGTAAGAAAATTGACGGACAGGAGGTGTATGTGAGAGTCTGTGCTTGTAGGTACGAGTGCGCGACGCTAAATGAGTACGACCCGCGTGTGACTTTCGACTCCCCGCCGCTCCGCTTTAGGCCTGCGACAGTCGTATAGTTTTTTACCGTTGCTCGATTCGTACCTCCCGCGAAGTCAACCGCGCGGCAGCGGACGAGAATGCACCTCGGACGAGGGCCGGCAGATCTATCGGAGGGGGGATTCTTTTGCGACTAATCAATTTTTTCCATCTAACGTACAGTACTCCCTTGCGCCTTTAAAAATAGTTCATTTGGTTCGACGAAACGAATGGACCCCGTCCAAAGTGCATCTCTCCTATAGCTCGCCGCGAAGAATCGTGCGTCACGATGATTGCTGAGAACCCGTTGCGTGCGCTTCCCTTAATCGATACACACTTACGCTATGGGGAGGTAAAAAGGGAGGGGGAGAGTTGATCGCGCCACGAAACATCCACAGTAAGTTCCGCGATCTACAGATACATTTTTCAATCTCGCGTTAATATTCATTCTAAACAGAGAGGGCGGGGGGTTTCCTTTTTTTGCTCGGCGTCGATCCCGTCGTTCGTATATAAAATAATCCTCCGTCGATTGGATTCGCGTGCCAACGGTAAATCCACGTCGTTCGTGGCTGCAAAAATAAAATCATCTATGCGCTAAGTCGATTCGGCCAATGGGTCGCGCCCGGATCTTACGGCTCTTGTTTTTTTTTTTTTTTTTTTTCATTTGGTTCGTCGATCTCGCCGGGGGGTCAGGGGAAGCACGTCGACGATTGGTTCACGCCTCGTCCATCGACGGAGGACAGATGCAACGCAAAAGCGGCGCCGCGAAACGGAAAGGTTCCGGGTGGCGGATATCGCGCTTTCCGTCACGATGACGCGAGGATAACGACGGAGGGCGAGTACAACTTTCTCGCTGCATCCGCGTGCTACACAGCAATAAATAGTTATCGGTAATATCAGCATTACGCAGTGTCCTTCCTCCTCCGACCTCCTTTTTCCCTGGGAAGGAGGGGGTGGAGTTAGTTTCTTCCTCCCTTATTTTTTTCTCTTATTCCGCAAGTATTTACAAGAGTCGCCGACTAGAAATTCATCTAATTTTTTATATCTCTTCAGGATGCTTCGCTTGTCTCGTCTCCTTTTTTTTGTCCCTTAGTCTCAGTCCGAGCCTCTCACTCTTTCCTCTCCCTCTTTGACCTCGTCCGTCCGAGCGGCCTCGGGACGCGGCCGTATCTCTGTACAAAAGCGAGGTGCGCCCCGTGCGCTCTCCCTGCGTGGCGGTGCCGCCGCCTCTCAATCGTTGGACAGCTCGAGCTCCGGGGGAACTCAGCGAATGCACGTGTGCGTGTTGGTCGCCTGGCCCGGCGACGAGAGCGCCACGGAGTAGTCCGAGTCCAGGACCAGGTCGCTTATGCAGCCCACGATGCCCCTCTGGTATCGACCACCCGTGGTCCTCGCTATGGACGGCGCGCCACCTAAACTCGTTAAAGTAATTAATTAAACTTTCACACTCGGTTTTGTGTCATCAATTGCCGCGTTCAACTTTAGGTGGGATCAATGCCTTCTTCGGAATTTTTTTTGTTGTCGCGAAGCTTTTTGCGATCCAAAGTTGAATTTGCAAAGTTGAAATGCTAAGATTGACTAATTAATTTAAGTAGATTTTTTAATAATTCATCATTAAAAAGTAAACGTTACGACTTTTTGATTTACTAAAGAATAAATCTTAATCATTCTATAATTTCCGCGAAATTAAGCAATAAACTGGTTAGTACATTTTCAATATTCGAAATATGAAAAATAAACAATATACATTCGTATTTTCAAATTAATGAAAATATTGTAATGTTTTTTCAAAAACTAAAAATTCGTTATTCATCGTTGAGAAAATCCATATTCAAAAGCTTTACTTACCAATGTAAAGTCCAGTGTCTGTGTTCAATTGTCTCAATTGTCCGGGGGACTCAGCGGAAACGCTGTTACCATTGTCCACGACTAGAGAAGCTCGCTGTTCATTTCTGGAAATAAATACAAAGATATTACCGTTCCATTATCAAAAAGTGCTTTAGACAATCTTACGCGAGCGTGCCTAGCATTCATTGTTTTAACACAAGCGTGCAATTAATTAAATCGGAAATTGCAGGTCCCACCTGACGGCTCTAACGCGATGCCATAGATCGTCGTCTAATCGGGTGAGATTGTATCGAAGAATCGCCTCCCCAGAGCCGAGGTTGTAAGCAAGAGTGAGGTAACCCTGATCTAGTCCGAGCGCCAGGAAGTCCTCATTAGAATCCCTTTGTTCCTGCGGATCCGACTGCCTTCCGCTCCACAATAGCAGACCGCTATTACTACTGGCTCGGAATCGCATGTTTATGTCCACTTTGTAGCTTATTATCCTGCGAACAATCACGGTAACGGGCGATTTAGAATGCACATTTTCATTTTTTTCTAACTTAATTGCGATTAGTTACTTTTATTGCAATAATTCTGAACAACTTTAAAAGTAGATTAAAGAAAAGTTAACGGTTTTGCTAAATTATGGAATTTTTAAGTGAAGAAGAAGACTATTAGTCTTGCAGGACGTTTAATGCAATTAGGATAATTGCGTTATGTCATTGTATCTTAAGTGGTACGAGAAATTGCGTTAAAATGAAAATTCCATGACGACGTGACGCTGCTGTTTACATATCAGACTAAAATACATTAACCCAAACATCGTTACGCAGAATTTACGTAATCTTCACGTTATTTATTTCCTCCATTAAAGTTTATAAAAGAAATTCCAATCTGTTTTAAACATTTCTCCCGCGCATTTCATCGTTCACTCTCTACAGACGATTAACACCTCATCTAAACCATCAAAAACTTATCATCACCCGCGGTATAAAAAAGAAATGTACGAACCTCTTCATGGTGTCGGCATCGTCGTAGTGGAGGTAGCTCTCGGTGCCGGTGAAGCTGGGCACGGGTACGCTGGGCTGCGCGGGTGTGCTGGGGCTGGTGTACCTCGTGGACGGTTCGACGGAGTTACTAGTCACCTCCGAGTGCTGCTGCTGCTGTGATGGCTGCCCCTCGGGCGCAGGGCACGGGTGCGGCAGTCCCGGCCGACAGCGACAGGTGAAACGATCGCGCAGCGGCCGGCACTCGGCGTCGCCGCAAGGCCGAGCCTCGCACGCGTGCCCGCAGTTGCCCACGTTCACGCCGCCCAGAGCCTCGGCCAGAATGCCGATCTGGGGAATGGAGATCAATTTAGTGAAACTGATCTTTCGTTTGTAATGCCTAATTTTTCTTTTCAAATTCTTTGTTGTTGATGACAGAGGTGATACTCAGATTCTTTGTTCGTGTTTAATTTAATTAAGTTTTTGTGTTTATTTAAATAAATAAATATATAAATTTTTATTTTTTAGAACCAAAAGTGATTATTCTTTCGTTTTGTATGAAAGAAGTATGTAGGAACATGTATAAGAAAAGCTATTGTAATGTAAATGAATTTACCAAGCGATTAAGTTTAAAAGCGGCGCTAGTTTAGTCGATCGTCGGATCATTAAGTTATAATGGGAGGGTTGAATTATCGATATAGAAGCGTTCAAATTATAGTTATTTAAAGCTATTAACTTCATTAGACTGCGCCGAGACGTTGATAATGGATAAACGTCAGTGAATAGTCAATGGGCACTTGAAACTTTATAAAGGACAAAACTATAATATTAATGATGAGGTAATATTCAAATTTTAACTCACTATTACGAATTAATAACTAATTTTTTTAACGAATAAATGTAACTAGAAGTAGCTGCTTAACAATTAAAGAAAAATATACTTCAAGCTAAATACAAGTTTCGATGAAATTGGCGTCAAAATCGAATACCGCGCGTTCCTTTAAAAATTAGTAACTCAAGCAAAGAATAGTCAGCCGCCGGCCAACCAATCGTCAGAGTTCGCACCGTATAGTGACCGCCGCATCCAATCCACCGTACGTCCGCCCTCGCAGCGTTTACCTTGGAAAGAAAAACGCGGCGCGTTGGCCCGAGTCATAAGAATGGTAACGAGTGTCCGCTGCGGCGAGAAACCGCAAACGGGTCGACGTCAGTTTTCTATCGCGCGTCGGTTCTTTGGCGGATGTGCGCGTATAAAGCTGCGCTCGACGAACGGCACTCACGCGGCGCACTTTCGAAAATGATTTTCGTTCGCTCGCGAGAATCAATTTTGAAAGTTGCGAGGAGCTTTCTCCGCAGTCTCTTTTTTAGCGGATTTGCGAGGTGCTGAAGTTTTCCGGCCGGGCGACGAATGTGTTTGTCTGTTTTATGGCAAAGTGAGGCGGGTCGGTTGTATTGTTTCTTTTACTTTTTGTTTCTCGCTGTGGATTGATGGAGTTTTCTTTTTAGATTATCTTCCTTGCTTTGCGAGGTAACTTTTACATTTTGCAGTTGATAAATGTTACGAAGTTTTTCCGCTAGTTTAATTTTATTTAGATGTTGAATAGAATCTTAATAAAAATAATATATCTATTCAAATGTTTACACATTTTTTAATACATTTATAGTTATTTAATGCCACGCTTACTCGGAACGAATTTCAAATAAATTTTACATTTTTTATAAATTAATAACTTTATTTCTTTGTTAATTGAAGCTGACAATTGAATAAGTTAATATGCATTCATTCGGAAGAATTTCGCATTTTCATATTTGCAGAGAATGTCTCTCGCTTTCTATATTTCAATTTAATTAAGTCTACTATAACAGCTCTGTGATGAACGTTAAATTATTAATCAGAGGAAATCATGAATAAATTTTACATTTCTCTAGTAATTTATGAAAAAAAAGTAACTAACCTCGCGTCGATTGAGGACGACCTGCTGGATGCAGCCGACGAAGCTCGCGGTGGTCTTGAGCTTTGGCGAGTACATATCGGCGGAGGGCGCCCCTCCGAGGTACAGGTTGAGGGGCAGCGACAGCTGAGTGAAGGCGCCGGGCGCCATTATCTCCTGGGCCGGCTCGTTCTCCACCTCGAGGGACGCCAGCCGGCCTGTCCGGGACACCCGGATCTCCGCCCACTCGCCCAGCTGGATCGGCTTCTCGCTCCTGCGAAGCAACATTCATTTCCGTAATTAACAAGTCAGCTCGCCGCCTCATCGTGCCATCTCGCCGGATTGCCCTTGTAGTCGTTAGTATTTAGGTACGTTTATAATTTTCCACAAAGGAATTCTCCTCGTGATGTTGAGTTATCGAGGTCAAACGACTGAGGAGCCATTGCATATTTCCGGCGAAGTCGTTATGTTTCTTGTAGTATTTATTACGAAGTATAAATGATGTTATAATATTAGATCCCAGTGAAAAATCAATGGTACCATTGACATTTACATCGCGTTCTTGTTTCTTTGTGGAAATATATTCAGTAAATTGAAATTATTATAATATCAGCATTTGAAAGCCAAGCAAACTGAAAAGAAAGAATGCTACTGTTTAAGTAGTAACATTCGTATATGGTCAGACTCTGATATCACTTCCTTTTCTAAATTTGTTGCTTTCATAAAATCGTTTTATTTAATATTTTATTTCATTTTAGATTTTATAAGAATGAATATTTTGTGATCACCAGTAATTAATTCTTAATTAATGAATTTCTAGGAATTCAATCGAAGAGTCCTGATTTATTTAATTCGATAATTCAAAACTGTTCAAGCAGTTTTGTTTCCCATAAAAGCTGCATTTTCCTTTGAATAAAGGCTCGTCAACTCGCGAAACAAAATAAAGTGCGGAACGAGCTCCGGTGCCCCGTTCAAAAATAACGGCCGCACATTGAATCTGAAAAGTGCGTCAGCGCAGCGAGGCCGCGACCGTAAAAAGCCAACGATAACGTAAAATAAACAGAAATCCGCAGGCGGAGGCGCCCGAGTGCCGCGCATGAAAATGAAAAGTCCCATAAAGCTGCCGGATCCGCGACGGATTTTCGCGGACGGCCGCGCGGAAATACCGCCTCCCCCATCAAAAGTGTATCCCACCCCCTCCCCCCGGCGTGCATCACCGGCCGCGGTGTACAGTCGTCGCGCGGCCGACCGGCGAATGAATTATCGGTTTAATAAAAGGCGCGCGGCGACGGCGGCCGTCGAACGAGCCGATTACGCGGCGCGCAGTTTGCGATTCGCCTCATGAATATTCGCGGCCGGGCTCTTTATGCCGCGGCGACGCCGCGCGCGCCGGGGAAGGGCGCCGCCGGGCATCGATCCTTCGGACGCGCCGCTCGGCGTGCCCTCCCCGGCCCGCCCTCCTCCGCGAGGGTTTAATGCCGTCAACATTAATGGCTGATGAATTATTTATTCCACCGCGCGCCCGGCCGCGCAATAATGCCTCGCCCCGGGAGATGCCCCTTTTTTCGGGCGCGGGACGCCAGTGCGCCGGCGCGATTCGCGAGCTTAATTGGACTGTTTGCACTACGCGCGGCAGTGTAACGAATTATAATTAATTATGGGACGGCGGTATTCTTAATTGGTCGGTGATGTCCGTGTCCGAGTTGTACGGCGGTGATTGGACGATTGAACGATGGATTTCGTTTGCGAAATTTTTAGACAGTTATTTAGGAGGGATTATGCGTGTAACGTTTTTAGGGCGTATTTTTAATTGGAAAATCGATATTAGCGCTCGTTAATGTTAGTTTGTAAGAGAAAAATTTATGAGCGGTTGGTCCGTTACGCAATAAGGAAGGACGTTTATGACTGGCATAATTTAAAGTGCCACTACTTTTTTAAGCCTTTCTTGGAAGTAATTAATTATAGGTTTGTACAGTGTATATAGGTAGTGAAAAGTGAAGTTTGTTAAAAATGAATATTAAGTGTACATGAAAATTCTCTTTGAATTTACACTCATAGGTCATACACGTTAGTCTGACCAATAACGTTTTGAACTACTTAATATTTTTTCTTCTTATTAATATTTAATCCTTTTTTTCAATTCAAAATTGTACAAAGTTCTTTTTTATAAATAATGTGAATTTTGTTCACTTTTTTGTAATTCTTCTAATCCTATAAAATAAATCGCTTTTTATACACGAGGTTACATAAAAACAGTTATTTAGAAGCAACTTAGCTGCACTAAAGTATCACATTATACAGCAATTAAAATTAAGTGATCTCCTGCTTTTATGGCTACCACTTTATCCTCCCTTACGAAAAGAATGGCTGTAATGCATTTTCTTTTTATTTATTCTTTTTCACAGTATTTTTTTATCTATTTTTTCGTATTTTACGACAAACTTCTAAGAAACTAAGAATTGCTAAAAAATTTCTGTCCCTTTTAAAACGTTTACATTTTTTGCGTAGATTTTATTAAAAATTTTTTTACAGGTACACGAAAAAATAAAAAATGAAATTTACAAAGCCGGGAGTTTAAAGTGAAAAAAGTACCTCTTAAATTAACCTTTTCATCCTTATTAGTACAGACATAAAAACATTTGCTTTTTTTTAACTTCCACTTTAATTTTAATCCTCTGCAGGGGAACACGGGCACACTGTTTATTTCTGATCTCGCAAAACATCGCGAAAGTGCCCAAGTCTTTTCTCAAGCGAACGCACTCAGCCAAAGTAAATAATAAAATAAAATCGAAATTCTCTCCAGTCAAAAAGTTAGCCGAGAAATCCCCGTACCGCAAATATCCTCGAGGCAGCCATTATGCATCAAGAGCGTATAAACGCATGCAGCCTCGTTACGGCGGAGCTTACCTTAAGGTTGCGCATCCCGTTCCCAGGTCGAAGGTGAATTGCACGTGGCCCTGGGCGAGGTAGAGGGCAATAAAATCGCCGGTGGCGTCGCTGTGATGGCCATTATACAGAATCACACCGTCGGGGGCAGTTGGCTTCAGCGTCACGGCCAATTCCAGCCAGGACAGCGAGCTCTCCGCTAATCCGGCGTACCTCAAATATGAGGATCCATTAAACGACGGTACCTGCAAAGCACACCCAAACTCGTATCACCTTAAACCCCTTATCGTGCCTCCGATTCTTTACACACGCACACACACACACACACCTGTGGGATCACACGCTAGACTTCCGACGCTACGAGATGGCAATTTAAGTGCTAATGCACTTCGAGCCTTGAATTTATAAAAGGTGACGAGGTTCTCGTATAATTTCACCGGGGGATTCACTTTTATTGTTTATCGAAGTTTGAATTTGTAAGAATTGCATAAGGGCTTTCCTGTACGGCTCGTTAAATGCCTTTTTCAATATATTGAAAATTGGCGTTTTGTTCTTAAGCTGCCTCTTCATTTTTTGTGCTTTAAAAATGAATTTGCTTCGCAAATTTTTCTTTATCTGCTATTCAAAGTAGAATGTAAGCTTTTTTTCGGAAATTCTGTGAATTTGCATTCTTTTTTTAAGAAAAAGAGGTTAATCCGTTGAATTTCAAATAGTACTATAGGAAGTCCACTAAAAGCTCTATAATTATTTTCAGTTATTCTTTTTGCAGTTCTGTTCTTGCTTGATAAAAGGTTCTCTGCACTTTAATTTTCGCGAGTAATTACTATCTTTATTGTGTGTATATATTAAGCTCTATTGAAAAATATTTATTTATTCTTGTAAATTATGTTTATAAATAAATAACAAAAATAATCAAGATACAATTATAATTAATAATAGGGGCAAAATTATTATTATCTTGAAAAAATGACGTTTTTCAAAGATCTAGTAAAATTTGCAGAGCAGAATATTGTTTACGAGCAAGATTCTATTACTGCATTTTTAAAACTATTATAATTTACATAACTTTTGTAAAAAAAAATCATATCCAACTTATTAACTCATTAAACATACCAAAACACTACTTCAGAAAAGATACAATAAGAAACTGGAAGTACGCGAAATCATGCAGCGTAGAATACACAGAGAGAAGTATTGGATAAACCTTATTTCAGCGGCCGCCCCCGCCTTTCGCGCTTTCTCTTTTCCGCTTTAAAACGTGCGGAAAAAGATTCACCCGGCCGCCAGGCCTGCGTATAGATATATTACGCGGGAAAATGTAGCCGCACGCGAGATGGAGCTTTAAAAGCGTTAAAAGCTCCATTGCACTTGGCGGGAGCTGCGAGCAAGTAATATTCATTGGATCTCGATGGCAATTTCATTCGATCTGCTTTGCGCGCCGGTTTAGTGCTTCTCCGCCGCCGCCGCCGCCCCCGCCATTGTCCCAGAAATCAATTTATTTACATATGTATGCGCGCCGAATTCTCAGTCGAGCGGGCGAATCAGAAATTTCGCGCTGTTAAAATTTGCCTAATTCACTCATGCGCTGCGCGGTATAGAGAAAATTTATCGCTGCCGCGTGTTTTCGCGCGCCGGATGCGGGTGTAAGTTACTACGACAATTTGCGATCCGCCGAATGCGTTTGGATGCGTAATGCAATTTTCTAGTGTGTTTTCTGTGCAATTGCCGAGGAGATTTTGAATTTCGGCTGAGCGTTGGATGATTTTAAAAAATAGATTTTTTAATATATTCATTGTTTCTCATTGTTGTTTTTTGTTGCAAGAATTTAATTATAGTTTATATCTATCAAAAGCAACCAAATAAATAGTTATAAAAGAAAAGTTATAAAAAGTTTTTGCTTGTTTTTTTACTCTTCCAATAAGTTTTAAAACTTTTGAACAATGTGCCTCAAATATCGGTCAGGCGGAATGAATGGGATTAAATAAAATGTACGTCACATTGAACAATCGATATTTTTTCTTACTTCGTTGGAATAAAATGAAAAAGGCTTTGAGACTGGCACAGATATGACTTTTTCGATTTTTGAAACGAAAATAGCCTCTGCAATCATGGCGATACCTACTTTAGTTATTTAAATGACATGCTGAAAAGTCTTAAAACTGACGAATGTAAATGTTTCATTGTATTCGAAAATTAAATCCACTTTCTTTTAGTATTTTATATTTTAGTGAATATAATGAGCTCTTTTACATTAGTATAATAGACGGCATTTCTACGTCAAAAGCAGATTGATATGATAATGTTAGTTCTTTTTTGCGAAAAAAAAATATCCGGTTGACATTAAAGCTCAAATTTTCAAAAAGTTCACTTTTTCTACTTTACACACCTAATGTACGTATACATATTTTGGTGGATAAAGCACATTCGGATAAGCTTAAAAGTCAGACAATGCCTGTAGTTACCATCAATTTCACGTCGAATATTGTCGAAATTTTTTATTTCCATAAATACGTAAAATCTTTAAAACTATACTTCATACTAACGGCAAACGGATTTACAAAAATATGATTTCGTTATACTATTCCGAACGTAAAGATTTAAAAAAAGATTCTCTTTAAAAAATCGGACTTATCAACCTTTTATCACGTTCCTCCACTCAAAAAAAAAAAAAATTAATATCGCACTCCCGCAGCGCAAGGTAGAAAAGAAAAAACATTTTATCCGCGCGCAGCGAAATGAAATTGCACCCGATACGTCAATTATTTTTTAATATAATAACATTTTATCTGGCTCGAAGCCCAATAACGTCGAATTACAGACGGCGAGTCGAGGGGTTTACATAAGAGATGCATTTGACACTAAAAGCGGCCAGGGGAGAGCAGTGAGGGAATCGATGGGCGGGAAGCACTTAGCACACTCTCCGCGCAGTCGCGCGATGGTGGTTACAAGGCCGACGACGATGTCAGTACCGTTTTATGCTCTCGTGAACATAATCGAACTTCTAATTATTATCGTAATAAACATTGGCCCGTTTACGGCAACATTATTATTGAACTTGGGATTAACGGCTCAGCGTAAGCTACTCAATCCGCGGACGGTGTACGTATATACACTCAGTGCAGCGCGATAAATACTTGGAATTGCGGGGCCGGCGGAATGCCGCGAAAATGCAATTTTCTTTTGCAATCAAAAGCGACGGGTGATTTGATTGTAGCGATAATGAGAAAACCGCTTGTTTTTGTTCCGCTGATTGTTCGACTTTAACAGTGTTACTAAGTTTTACTCGATGCCTGAGAAAATAAAACGAGACATTTTGTAAGTCGATGCAAGATTGGATCAATTGTCTTTAAAAGAATTTGTGAATAGATATAATAGTATTATACAGGTCAGTTTAATAATTGTTCATTAAAAGTTATGATGTAGGTATACAAAATAATTTAATAAGAAAAGTAAGTAATTGCTTTATTGTATAAATTATACGGCGTTAATTAATAACGCTGAGATATTTCCGTTGCATAAAACCGTCGCAAAAGTTTCGTAAGTATTACTCCGGGCTAATTGAAATATCAATTTGACCTGGAATTTTTAGTAATTATACTGCAATAACAAAATAAGAATTTTAAACCATTTTTTAGGCCACGGGAAACCTGTTTACTCAGAAATTGAATAAAAAAATGGACTATCTGTCAATAAAATTGCAGGTTAAATGCAAGAAAAATTTATTATTGTTTCTGAACAGTAACTAACTACTTTTTTTCGCTTAATTTCTACAAGGGATCTTTAAAAAAATTAGATAACTTAAAATAACTCATTACAAAATGCATGCAAACACTAAAAACTAAAAAAATCTTAAAGATAGTCAAACATCTGGCAAACTATGTATTTGCCATTAGCAAACTATCTCCCCATTAATCCCAGTGCAAGTGTCGCGCAGCGAGCGCGGTGCGACCCCAAAGCCAGAGGCGCACACCCCGGCAAATTGCGCCAGTTTGCCAAGAGGCTTCGCCGGCTTGATCTTTCGATTCGCGCGGGCGTATATTTACCTGTAGATCCACCCTCGTTTCGCAGAGGTCGCCGGTGTAGCCGAGGGGGCAGAGGCACACTGCCGTGTCGCCGCCGGTCGTCAGGCACTTGCCGCCGTGCGAGCAGGGCACCTTGCTGCACCGGTCCGCCGTGCACTTCTCTGCGAACACACAAGGCGGGGAACACGGTTAGTGCATCGGCCTGCAAACACTTTCCCCGGTCTCGCGGACCGTGACCCGTTTACCTCGGCGCCGTCGCGACGCGAAAAAAACGAAGGGGAGGAAATTTAAACTGCTTCGGAAAAAGGCGAAATTGCTTTCGGGTGTAATTCGATTTAGCCGCCGCGTTTAAATTGAAAACTTCATCGAGCTCGTTATAGGTACTGCTGGCCTTTTTTCCTTCGAGCTTTCAAATTTATTTGCCTCCGGAAGGGAGGCGGCTGATCCAATTAACTTTACTCGCAATGCGAAGCGGAATCGCAGGGCGAGGATCGCTCCTTTTTTTTCGGAAATTCAACGTACCTCCCGATGCTCAATTGAGCCTCATTGTAAAGATTTATCGACCCGGTACTCCGTGCATCGTTTCTCTCCCGTTATTCCCCTTTTTATTTTACACGCGGATACCGGCGATTTATCCCCGCCCGACACATATAGTACATTACATTACAAGGGACGAACGGCGAAGATTCCTCCCGGCGGAGTGATTGCCCCCCGAGGCGAAGCCG
>UXGC01000628.1:0-73789 GCA_900480045.1 Eurytoma adleriae | reverse complement strand
TAAATTATAATAAGTTTCAACATATTTTTACTATTTAGTTTTTACTATTTCTTACAATCGTATTACAATATATTTTTCTTTGCACTTATATTATGTATATGTACAGACCATGTAAAATTGATTTATTAACATTTATTTTACATAGAACAGTTTAAATTATTGCACTCTGTTACACTTACAAATAAAAAGATTAATGAAAAATTCATATTTTTACAATTATATTTTTAAATACATTGAAAAAAATGACTATTGCATGGTAGTGATGCTTTATCAGTTACCACTTTCATTTTAGTCTTAGGTGCTTATTTACAAGCTAACTCATTACTCATAAAAATTCAGCTTTACTATTACGTTAATTAAAAAACAAATATTTTAATTAGTAACATTAAACAATGAATAGGACGAAAAAATATTTTTCATAAAGAACTGTACATTGTATTTACACTCTGTATAAATTTTATATTTTGCAAATGATTAAGTTTTATCTATCCCTTTTGCAATTTTTCACAATAACATCAGGAAAATCAGATTGATTTTCTATGATTAAACATTTTTCACTTGCTAGGTGTAATAAAGATATAAATGCGAGTCCTGGACTCAACGATTTTACTGCATCTTTGGATAAACTTTTAGGTATTTCTAAATACAAACTGCTCAGTTCTTTTGTTTTGATGTTATTGTTATTTTTTTCGTCTGACAAATATAAATTTTTCCAAAGTGCTCCTGTGAATTGTGACATATTTATTCTTTTTGCTCTTTTGGAATAAGGAATGAGAATTTTCTCCACTAATTTTGGAGCAGCAACTAGATTATTATGCATAAAAGCTTCATCCTTTTCAAGCACTGATGTATTGCAAGGAATAGAAGGCCTGCCTTCAGATAATGGTCTTTCTTCTTTGCAATAATTGTTTTCATAATTGTCTTCGAGAAAATGATGTTCATTTAACTGTGACATATTAAAAATATTATCTAAATTATTATCCTCTCTCATACAACTGACTTCTTTGAAATTTTTTTCAGCTCTAAATTTTTCACATTCTGGTTTATTGAAGAAGTTGAAAAGACGTTTTTTGTCATACTCAAAATATTGTGACTCTATCAGTTTATCTTCTATCCATTGTTTTTTTGAAATCTGTAAAATTTTTGATGAGCTATTTCCATTTATAAGAGTAAATTTTGCTTTTATTTGCTTTTTTTTATTCTTTGAATAAGATATTTTAAAGTTCTTTTCTTTTCCTTTGACAGTTTGTTTTTGGGATTCCATTTGTTTATCTTTTTCAACATCAGAATTATGACATATTACTTTCCAATGAGATTGTTTAGACCAATTAATATCATAATTTGCTGGTATATATGAATTCTCGAAAGCTGTTAAGTTTTGATCTGGATGATTTTCTATGGTATTTTGAAAATCCTGCACTACTTCTTGATTGGTATTAATTATTCTAGAAACTAATTCATTTTCATAACAAAGTGAAATGGGGCTTATTCTATTATCTTCCGTAATAACACTGTTAGTGTCCCAATTATTACTACTCAAAAATTTACTAGCATCAGCACATTTTGTAGAATTTTCATTTGTAATATCTGAAAAACATTTGAGAAATTTAAAGCTTGAAGGACATAATTCAATACTTGTAAAATCATCAATGACTTGAACTAATGTTTTGGAAGATTTATAGCCATTTAGTGGAACTCTATCAAGCAGTATATCGTTAAAAAGATTTAAAGCAATTCCGTGTGTTACGTGTTGTGGAAGACTAGCTTGAATGAGTAAATTTGAGGTTTGAGTATCTCTATTACAATTTACAAATGACTTTGAATTATACATATTAAGGCTACCATGAAGCTCCTGTACCGTAGATAATATGTGATATCTATTTTTCCTTCTTCTTTTTTTCAACTGACTTTTAGTTAAATTTAATGCAGCATCAACATCCTTGTTATTTATATTTTCATTTCTTCTTATACCTACAATTTTCATTAAATCAGAGTAAACTTTGTCTACTCTAAAACCATAAATTTTACTGCTGGCATCTAAACAAGCACTAGCCATTTGCAAGTTCATCAGAGTCGGATCTTGTTTTCTTAGTGCACAAAATAAAAAATCAATCATTTGCAGTTGAAAGGCATTTTTATCATTGATTTTATTTTCTGCAAATAACTTTAAACATAGAGAAATTTGATTTTTTATTTCATTTTGAGAAAAATGTAATGTTTTTTTGTGGTCTTCTCTTGATGATGTTATTAAACTACTTTCTGTTTCTCTTTCTTTCTGCCTATTGTAGACGTCAGCCATTGCTAAATACAATTTAGTTTCTCAACTGCAATCTGTTAAAAAAATTAAATTAATTAATACATCTTATACATTTGACGATGATTACAAACATATAAAAGATAATTGTAAACCTTTCATGACTAGAATAAATATAATGTAGTTATGCTCAAGTGAGATTCGCAAGTACTTGCGATTTTGGGAAGCAAAAATAATAGCTCTGAATCACCAATGGTTTAAAAACTGGCTTAAATGGAAAATCAACAGCCCCAAAGTTGGCTTGAATAGATTCGAAGATTACACGATCTGTGCCAAACAATAATAGAACAGCTCAACTTATATCGCACACATCCTTGATATCATATTAATTCCCTATATCATACATAAATCGTAGTGAAGTATAATCATGTCATTTTTATCATTGATAATTATACATAAATAAAGCAAACAAATATTCTATAATGCAGTGGGACAGGAAGTAGGAACTAACCTACAATTGCCTATTAAAGACTGTAAGCTGCTGCTTGCACTATCAGAGGTCCTATTGCAGCCTTGCACTTTGCAGGTTACTTACATAAGACTATAAGATATCTGATAAAATCTCAATGATTTAATAACTTTTACTATTTTAGAAGTTTTACTAGTTTTCTAGTTACAACAGTGACTAGTTGTTGTTATTACTCGCAAGCCGCAAGCACATAACTGCAAGCCACAGCTACGAATAGTATAACTCTCTTTCTCTTATCTGTGTATTATAAATATTAATGATTTGTTTATTTGGTACTCCATATACTTATTACATGATTACTGCGATTTGCGATTTGCGAGTGAAGCCATGTATAGGTGTGTTAGTGCATATGTACTTATTACTATTTACTTTTACTAGTCTACTAAGGGTCTAGGGGTAGGCGTGTATATACGACAAGTCAACAATTGCAAGTTGCCGAGTTGCGTATAAGCGGCGCCGTCGCGCCGAGGCGGCGTGAGCTCAAGTGTGGGCCAGTGTACTGGTCACGGGCACGTGTATGTATGCGCGGAGCCGGTGCGCCGTTGCGCCGATGCTGCAAGTCAAAGCGAACGGGCGAAATCGACCGATCGTCAAATACCGACTGCCACCGACTGCCGAGGTTAATTCAAGTCAAGAGTAAAACGTACGTAGATACAACGTTGTAACAACGTGGAGGTAATTAATAACAAATTTTTATTTGACTGTGGTCTTGAATAAGTATTAAGTACTTACCTACCTAATATTCTTTTATTGTGAGGTAGCCTTTGGCTTTAAATTGGATAAGATTTATGCAATAAATAAATAATTCAAGTATTTAATATATTTAGTAAGTAAACCTAACAACTAAAGAGAATTTCTTTCTACAGTTTTCTTTAAATCCATGAATTTATATAGATTGTTGATGCAATTAGCCCCAGCCTGTAATTAAAAGATTTCATAAAGGAGCAATATTATTCTATTTTGTTATAGATGGGTCAGCGTGAAACTCCTCCGTCTTCTCCATATATGGAAGAATATGTAGAAGAAATTGATGAAAATAATTTAGAATCAATTCCAGATGGAGACATAGATATACTAGATTCGTACGAAGTTGAAGAAGGCGATGAAGATGGAGGTGAAGAAATGGCAGAAGAGGAAGAAGTTGTGGTAGCAATGGAAAGAGAAGATGCTGTTTGCATTTTTGAAAAACATATTTGTACAGATATTTAAGTTATAATTAAATCACTCACCAGGAGAGTATCACATGTATGAGTCACTGATTTTTTTGAAAATGAGCATGGTTTTCTTATGCCTACAATATGAAGAAAGCCAAAGTATTAAGGTCTAAAGCTCAAAATTTTTAAAGGGATATGACTTTAAAGCATTATTTTAACTGAATAAATCAAGATTTTGCATTTTCTATTTTGTTAATAATTGTTAACAACACAACTTCTATGGGATGTAGAGATTTCATTAAAATAGGAAATAAAACTAGAGGAAAAGACCTTTAATTTGAATTTTTAGAAGTCGAAAAATCTTTGTTTCTTCAAAAGTTAGTCGCTTTTAAAGACAAGTAGCAAAAACATTGATTTACCAAGCATTTAATTTTTTCTTCAACCTTTTCTGTTGTTTTTGTTTAGAGTTAAAATAATACTTTAAAGCCGTCCCTTTAAAAATTTTTAGCATTAGATCTTAAAACTTTTCTTCATATTTCGGCATAAGAAAACCATGTTCAAAGTTTCAAATAAATCTGTAACCCATACATGTGATACTTTCCTGGTCAGTTTATTAATGGGTTTAAAAAAATAATATCATTTTTCAGCTTCTGTATTTTGTGGTTCATTGAGCAAAGATGGAAAGTATGCCGTAACAGGAGGAGAAGATGACAAGGCCTATGTTTGGGATACTAAGAGTGGAGAAGTAGTCTTAGAATGTACAGAACATAAAGACAGTGTTATATTTGCTGATTTCAGTTATGACGATGTATATTTGGCTACTGGAGATATGAATGGTATTATTCGAGTTCGAAAAACCTCTGATCAAGCTGTTATTTGGGATTATAATATGGGTGATGCCACAGTGAGTCCTTTACAAATTGTAAAATTACTAAAGGTATTTTTAAATAAATCAATAAATTCTTTTATTTATTTTAGTGGATGCAATGGCACCCTATGGCATATGTTTTACTAGCTGGATCTGTAGAAGGAGAAATTTATATGTGGAAACTTCCTGAAGGAGATTGTAAAATTGTCCAAGGTTTTGGAAAAAGAGCAGAATGTGCATCTTTAATGCCAGATGGTATAAACATATTTTATATTTCCAACTATTAAGCTCTTTGATTTTTGTTAAATATGGACTGAAGCCTAATTTTTTAATTCAGGAAAAAGACTTGCAGTTGGATACGAAGACGGTACAATCCGTGTGATAGATTTAAAAACTTGCAGTGTTGTAGTAACTATTCCAACTAATATTGGGCATAATGCAGCTATTACTTCAATTGACTGTCACATGGACAACAATTTACTATTAACAGCAGCAGTCGATGGAAGAACCATTGTTAGTGCAGCTAATACAGGCAAGGTAAAATAAAATAAAAGTTCATAGATCATTTGAGTTATATCAAAATCTAAAATTACAAAATTGTTTAGGTAATTAACATCTTACAAGATCTGAAAGGAGGTTCTACTGTTGATGAAGAAGCATCTGGTACTGAAAGCTCAAAAGATAACTGGGTTGAAGCTGTTACTTTCTTTAAGGATACAGCTCATCAACATGTTGCAGCTACAGGAACATTGAATGGAGAAATTTTTATTTGGGACATTTCAAAAAAAGTAATGTTTAATAAATCTTTCTAGAAGCATAAACAGTGAAGTCTCACAACTACAATTTTAATACTTTTATTTTAGACTTTGAGACATAAAATGGACCAAGGAAGTGGTGTAGCGAAACTTGTATGGAAAGACAACTCAACTTTATTGTTTTCAGCTGGTCTGGATGGAATTTTGAGATGCTTTGATGGAAGAACAGGTGAACTTGTACGTACTTTCCTGGGCCATACTGAAGATATTCTAGATTTGCATTTATCAAAGTAAGTGCAACAATTATTTCATTATTAATTGATAAAAAACAAATTTTATTTCTGTATTAAAACAAATTTAACTATTTTAGAGATGGAAAATTGGCTTTAACAACCTCTGACGATACCACAGCCAGAATATTTGAAATTGACACAAGTCAATGAATCACATTATTATCTACTTCAAATGCAAATAAGATTGTATAAGTTAATTAAGTCCAACATAACTAAAAAATTCCAGATTCTAATTGATTGACTCTGTGCATTTCTGAGATTTTAAGATATATTGAATGTACTTGTTATGTAGTACATTACTATTAACATAGGTATCTTAAAGTATAAAATTTTTAAATTATGCTTTTCAATCATCTATGAAAAGAATTTAATATACATTCTTTATATTTTAATATGAGACACTTTAAGTCTTTTTGATAATGAATTAATCATCCATGTATAAATAGTTCTTTTGTGATTGAAAAACCTTGGAAAAAAAAATACTTGAAACATTTTATTGTTTTATATTATATATTCCTGCAATTAAATGCAAGGAAGAAGTCAGTGATAATTTAAAGACTTTCTTATACACAGCCATAAATCGTTAAAATATTTAATATTTGCTGCTAAAGTGATTTGCCAGCATAATCTATTATACCTACAAAGTGAAAACTAATAGTAAACATTGCATATTGAATATTATAGTTATGAGCTATTGTAACTATTTGTTTTTTAAAATTATATACATTTATAGAGAAACATTTTTATAAATATTATCTAATTTATATAAACCGGTTGTACTATTAAATACTTTAAATAAATAGAGATAGAAGAAAAAAATAGTTTATTTTAAGAAATTTCTTAATTTTTAAACATTTTTTAATAGCTATTAAATATATAATAGGTATTAAAATATATAAGTTTTCTATCACCAATGTAGAAACAAATAATAATGTTTTTAATAAAGCAATTTTTAGAATGTTCAATTACAGGTATTAAGGAACTTTTTGTTATACCACTCAATGTCAATTTTATATTCTTTTCCTTGCCATTTGAAATGAGTAGGACCATTCTCTTCGCCGTATTCAAATAAAAACATTGAACTAAAATCAATGGCTAAGCTTGACTTTACCAAACCAATTCCACCAGACATTTCTGGTGCAGGATGGTATATTCTACCACTTTCTGAGCTCATGATTATTTTATTTGGTTCAAATGGAACAACTAATAGTTCTTGACCATGATTGTAACTAAAGTAATTTTCTATTTGGTTAATATTTGCATTCTTTTTCTGTAGAACTTGAGTAAAGACTATAGGAAGGTCATCACATCTTACAAAATTTCGTTCTTTACCGCACAATGATATGTATGGAAACTCCTTATATTTATTTGTTTCGTTTTTTCGAAGCCTCTTAAAGAAAAATGCTAAGAATTTTTTATCTAAAATGTTCATAGAACACATAAAAATATTAAAATGAATAGTAAATACTTTTCATAATTTTATAATTTGTTACCTTTAAAGCAAGAAGTAAAATTTTTTATTTTTGTATCATCTAGAAAAAGCTGAAAATTGTTTATACACATTTATTTATATATTTATTTATTTATTAAGAGAAGCAGTGAGTAATAAACTAATAAGAAATGCAGAAGTAATACCATCCCCTGATGATCTACGTAGTAGAAATATTCTCTAACTTTTGGTTCTGGACTTTGACCCTGTACATAGGAGTAGTAACATTGCAAAATGTTCTGTTTGAAGTTTTGATGTGATCTTTTTATTATGCAATTTGATGTTAACATTATTAGCAATTTAATTTATCTGTTTGGTTATAAATTTTTTATGAGGTATCAGGTATACTTAATATACTTATTAATGTACATACACTTGTAAGGGTTATGAATAATGGTCATTGCCCACTGACAGTACTGACACTTGATCAGCTGTAAAATCGAAACAAATCAGCTGATGGTTATATTGGTTATATTTAGACGTCGCAGACGGCAGAATCGGGCAGATGAAAAAAAAGGCCAGATTTGATTAACCTATAAGATCGTCAACTGTGCGCTAATCTATATCTACTTTAACATTTTATATATTTTATAATTCCTTCAATAATAAATCACTTCAAATGTATTATATTAAATTCTATTTTATAAGTTTTTTTCGATTTTAATTTTAACAAAGGTTATATTGTCATTTGCCACATGAGAAGTATCACATTTATAATTAATAATTAATTAACATGTAGTCAGTAGCAACAGGTAGCAATTGATATTTTTATAGGGATACTTGATGAGATTTCGGGTAAGTGTATGCATATTTAACTTAATTTGAAAATCTACAATTTGAAAAAGAAACAAAACAAAATTTTGAGGCATTTTGTTTGCTAAGTGAGCAAGATTGGTTTAAAGTAACGTCTCATCGGAGTAGAAGACGGATAAAAGGATTATATTTAATGATTGGTCAGTGATCAAATCTCGCGCGAATCGCGATCGGAGCATTCGGAGCCCGGAGGGCTGCCGCGCAGGCGCCGGCGGGACAGCGACGGGACCACGAGCGGCTTGTGCAACTGTGCAAGTGTGCAACGCACAATTCGTCGCACCAGACCATACGAAGCTCGACATCCAAGGTCCTATAATTCCTTATGCTTATGAGACGACGAGTGCCATACCACGCACATTGAGGAGCAATCGCTGCGTCACGTATATGAGGTGGTATATAAGGTATACAACCTGCTTATACGCACGACCTGGAGCGGTACCCTAATCACTGGCGGTACGGAGCAAAGCTTATAGAGCAGTAATTGATTGGTGATCCGGGCCCCTATATGTACATACATATATATTTACAGCATATTTACTCGCTTATGTTTCACGAGCGCGTACACGTCGAGAGGAGGTATATTGTATTAGGTATACTATATATACTATAGTCCCGTTCCGTAAACGTAATACAACTGCACATCTGAAAGTTTCAATACTCTCAATGCCTCAACAGTCAACACTCTCCTCAACTACGCAGGCTACGTTCAAGTCTCATACACAATAGATATAGGCAGGTCTCTTAAAAAGGTTGGCAATGGCCCGCTAGCTAGCTGGCGCGCGGCGGGGAGAAACCAAGAACCGAGAGCAGAGCGAGACCCTGCGGACTGTGAGAGGCTCTTGGCGAGAAGCGAGAAGCGAGAAGGCGAGAGGCGAGAATCGAGAAACGACCCACGTTACCCACGCGTTATACGTTGGCTCGGCGAGTCGGCGCACGCTCAGCAGTCAGCGCTCAGAGACAGCTCCGCAGTTAGTAGCTCTCTTGGCGGTTTGCGCCGTGGTTTGCGCGAGCCGGAGCTGGCCCAATAATCGAGATTGCCGAGATTTTTACTCGCCAAGTTGCTCGAGTAGTCTTGTTGCCGCTGCCTGCTGCCCCTGCCTGTCGGCTGTAGCCGTCCTTCAGTCCTACGTTAGTGCCTAGTGGAGCTCGTATGCGTCACACGCGTCATAGTAAAGGAGCGCAAGCGGGCATGCCGCGAGCATCACCACAACTCACAAGACTCGAATCCGGAAAATGAGGGAGACAATGACACTCGCGGCCGTTGAGGCCCGTGCGATTCTTGATACTGCCAAATAAGTACATCGCGCGCAGCCTCCTGCCTCCGTGCCGTTAAGGGTATGGCTTCCTCTACTAGGAGGTCCTGGAAACTCCGTGAGTATTTTTACGCCTACCACACATACTCTTTCGATCTTTCTTCTTTTCTTCTTTTTGCACCTTACTCCAAGCTGACCGCCAATCCTGATTCCACTACTTGCGATCGATACATTCAAAAGCTTGTTTACCATAACGCCAAACGAAGGGACTAATGTTGAGGAATCGACGAGTGCGGCTAAGAAACTTACTCTATACCTCTTCCAGCATCGTCGATCCGTTTACGGTCTTACGAGTCTAATTCTTATGTTTCTCAATTTTATTTATCCTCACTTCCAGACATGCTTAATGACTTGTTCGTTTACTTTTTCAATTTAAAATGCATTGCAAATAATCTAATGCTATTAGATAAGAGCTAGCATTTTAATTCTACTCTTTGCTCTGCTGTCGCCTAACAAGCTTCTAATCTTTTTTTTAGCTGCCGTTTGTTTCTATATACAGCCTATCCACTTTTTGTTGTATTACAAATCTTTGTAAAGCTTTTGTTTATTTTGAATTTAGTTCTTTTAAAATGAAAATCTATCTCTAATTCTTGTATTTTAAACTATATTTTTTAAACTGTTTTGTGTTTTCGAGTCATAAGACATGATAAGTTGTTCAAATCTTTTTATTTAATGATTTTTTTATTTTTATTAATATATTGTTAAATGATAAGAAATTATGTCATTTTTTAAACCGAGTATTCAAGTTTTTTCTTTTAATAAATTCTAAATTCTCATTGCTTACAGGTTTATTAAATTTTCAATGTTTTTATAATACAATTAAGTTGAGTATTAATTTTTTTTATTATTAATTTCAGAGGACTTTGTGGCCCATACTTCTAATGTCAATTGTCTATCTCTTGGTCATAAATCAGGAAGAGTATTAGTAACTGGGGGGGATGATAAAAAGGTAAATCTGTGGGCCGTTGGAAAGCAAAATTGTATTATGGTTAGTAACTTATCAAACTAATTATATGCATATCGTAAAAAATAATTGTTTTATTAAATTAATTCTTTTTAATATTTTTAGAGCTTGAGTGGTCACACAACACCAATAGAATGTGTTCGATTTGGTCAAACGGAGGACTTAGTTTGCGCTGGCTCTCAAACAGGAGCACTAAAAATTTGGGATTTGGAACACGCCAAATTAGCTCGTACCCTGACAGGCCACAAGCTGGGTATTCGTTGCATGGACTTTCATCCTTATGGTGAGCTATTGGCTTCAGGTAGCTTGGATACAGCCATAAAATTATGGGATATTCGAAGGAAAGGATGTATTTTCACATACAAAGGTCATGACAGGATGGTGAATAATTTAAAATTTAGTCCTGATGGTCAGTGGATTGCAAGTGCTGGTGAAGAGGGCATGGTTAAAGTAAACTTAAAATTTTCTTTAAAACTAAATTGCAGAAAAAAATTGCAGATCATTGCTCAAAACATTATTTTACTTTTTAGTTGTGGGATTTGAGAGCTGGCCGACAATTGCGAGAATTTTCGGATCACAAAGGATCTGCGACATGCGTGGAATTTCATCCACATGAATTTTTACTGGCTAGTGGTAGTACCGATCGAGTTGTTCACTTTTGGGATTTGGAATCTTTTCAGCTTGTTTCCTCTACTGAACAGACAAATGCAGCCCCAGTTAGGTATGCATATTAATTATTAAGTTTAAAAAAAATTTAAATGGACTTCCTCATTTTTTTTTTCTTTCTAATTGTTTCATAGGTGTATATTCTTCAGTCACAATGGTGAATGCCTTTTTGCTGGATGCCAAGACGTTTTGAAAGTTTATGGTTGGGAACCAGCTCGGATATTCGATACCATTCCAGTAGGATGGGGAAAGATTCAGGACATAGCAATCGCCCAAAATCAACTGGTACATAAAATGTTTCTCTTCGCCTCTACTAAATTTTTAAAATATATAATTTTTTTTTTGTTTTAATTTTTAGATCGGAGCCGGTTTTCATGCTTCCAATATAGTTTTATATGTATGTGATTTAAAAAAGACATCGCCATTAGGAAACGATACAAGTGTTTCACCATTCTCATATGGAAATTCACTTAGAAAAAGTTTTTCCAAGGAAAGACCAGCAAGCCTGAAAAAGCATACGTTAGTTATTTTCCAAATAAATAATTCATCGAAAATGTTTACACAATATTAAAATAATTTTATTTACTTATAATGATTATAGAATTGATGTAAAAACAATTGAAGAAGATAAATCAGGTACTGATCCAGAGGATGAAATTGCTTTTGAAATTCCAAACGTCACAGAATATAGAGATGTCTTCCAGCCCACACGATCACGTAAGTTTAAATTGAAAAAATTTACTAACTTTATTGGAAATAATTAGCGTTAGATTCGCACACAAAGATCGTATGTTATACTCACTTAAAGGTGTGTCGTGTGGTTAATGTTAAATTTGATGAAAATTAAGCGAGTTACGGGTGTTTAAATACTTTCGAATTTTGTTATATTTTTTTATCCTTTTGTCATTATTAGGTATTTATTATTATTTTAAATGCTGTAGATTTTTAGATACAATTTATCGTAAAATTATTGCATAAATACGATTGTAGGGATTTTATTTAATAAAACGTAGTATTAATAAAAATTGATTATTAATACGACGAAAACGTCGTGTGGAGATCGAAATAGAAGTGTGAGAGACTTTCATGAGTGAGCATGAGCTGTGCACGATATGTTTCAGTAACTCGCACCCCGCCACCACCACCAGAGGCTTTCCCGGAGCCTCCCGAGGAGTCAGGTAATAATTAATGACGATCACCTCTTCTCTTCGCAGTTTTCCCCTTTCTACGCTTATGTTGCATACTCTTGATGGGTTCAAAATGGGTGTAAATTTAAAAATTATCTTTATTGTTCAGTAAAATTTTATTCAGTAAACATACTAAGTTAAAATTTAAAAATAATTGAATAATTCGATTATGGAAAGTATGCTATAATTTTCCAGAACCGCCTCAGTCACAAATAGTCCGCAGTCTTTCGAATTCAATGTCAAGTCTGTTAAGCGTCGACATCGAGGATAACGATAATCTTCGGACGATTTCACCTGCTCTCACAAAACCTACGTCAGTACGTGTTCATCCAATCACCAAATCTACACCGCTAATACAAAGGAGCCCTATACCAGCAATATCTTCGACCAGTCAGATCAGGTATTTTTCTCAAACCGTGATATTTTATTGAACATTCAAATGACTAACTATTTTCGTTTTGTAGGGCTAATCTGCAAGCTAACAGCAAATACTCAAAGAATCTGGCACCAGTACCGCCACTGCGACAAAATCTCTCAGGTTCGAACACAAACTTGGCACCGAAACGAACGTCGTCAGGTGTCGGAAGCGCTGGCGCGCCATCAATGATGCCGCCATCTAAACCACTGGGTCCACAACGTTCAAATACAACTCTAACTCCAAGGAACGCCCCTATGGCCGCTGTTTCACCTGTAATGGACGATGGAAAACTTAAAAATCGAGCAAACAGTCCTGATTATCCAAAACACTTGCTGAAACGACAGAGCAGTTGCAAAGACGCCGAGCCTAGTTACGAAAGCGATTTCCCTGTAAAGTGAGTCTTTCCTCCTTAAGAATTAGGTAGATTAGATAAAAGCAAGAAGGATAGTGTGACAATTCTAAAGTACGATTTTCGATTATAATTGATAAATAACTTAACTTACCTCTAAAGGCACGAGTCATTCACTTTACTTTTTCTATGATCTTTAGATATCTATTTTTATTTCATGTAATACCTACAGCCAACTGAAAGTACAGTAGATTTTATCTATAAAGAATTTTAAACTTAAATTATGCTCAACATTTTTGTAGCATCGTAGGATAACAAGAAATAAAAAAACGCAAAAAATGTAAACTGTCCATTCTCTGTTTTTTTATTATAAAATAAAATGTATATAAATGAAATTAAGAGTACGGGAGATATTGAAAGAATTTATAAATATTTATACACATATAAATCTGCATATATATTAAAAAAAAATAAACTTTTGCTAGAATTCACAATTTGAAGCACAGTCCATCAGATCCACAACTAAACAGGCCAAACACAGCGAGGTCGATCGGGCGCAATTTCGTGTCGTCAACGCCTCCGTTGTCAGCACGCAACCAGCACAATAGTAATGGAAACGGTGCACCTACGGGTCGCAGGCCACCCAACAAGGCCCAAGTGGCACCAAGCCCCAAAACTGAAATAAGGGTGGCCCAGCTGAAGCCCTCGGTCCAGGAGAACCAAGAAAAACATGAAGAAATTATCTCCATGACCGCTGATAAACCTTATGGACTTGACGTCGACTCGTTCCTACCGGTGAGTGCTCGTATTATTTCAAGTTCGTATGTGTCAAAGTAAATTATTGAAATGACAAGCAGGACAAGCTTAAAAAAATATCGCCTTAAAACATTAATTTTATGAGTAGAAAAATTATTCTGGTCAGACGTCTTTGGATTATGCGCAAATGGGAGTGTTCGCCGAGATGTCGGAGGCTGAGGTACTGAATACAATGATGCGTGGACACGAGTCGATGATGGCTGTTCTTACCAGTCGACATCGGTCTCTGCAAATTATCTACTCCCTTTGGCATAGTAAAGATATGAAGGTATTAATAGCTGCTATTACATCTTTTATCGTAAATAAGTTTATAACTTAAATTAATTTACTTAAAACCTTTAATAACGAATAATGTATTTTACAGTCTGCTGTAGATTCGGCTGTAGCAATGAATGATTTGTCAGTTATTGTCGATCTCTTGGGAGTACTTACGCTTAAACCGTAAGTTTATACTGTTATTTTTAAAAATTTAATTTATTTAAATTGTAAACAATTTTCTTTTTGTAGTGGAATATGGAATTTAGATCTTTGTAATTCATTACTTGCTCCGATTTGTGATCTTCTGCAAAGTAAATTTGAAATGTAAGTATAGTCATTAATTATTTTTACTATTAGTATTTTCTCAGAAAGTTTTCATTTTTCTTCAAAATTTATTATAAATTGCATTATAATATTTAAATTTTGAATACTACATTTAATTATACCACAAAAGTCTACCAAAAAATATTTTCGTAAAAAACTTAAGGGACATAGAACTAAAATTTAAAAAAGCCTCGAAAGTCAGAAACATATGTATTCCGCCTGTGAGTAGCATAAAAATCGAATGGATAATGAGAAACATTGTAGGAGAGGACGAGGAGACTGGCGCTCTTCCCACGTACTTTTCCAAACCAAAATTAAATGCAGTGTCGCAAAGAAGTGAACTGTAGTTGCAATACTAGGCGTTAAACATTAGACGAGCACATTCGCTGATCGTGAATGCGTAAAAATATATGTGTACCACCTCAATATAGTTTTTCTATCAAATACTTTGCATCTAGCTTTATTTTGCAAAACAATGAATAACTTAAAAGTTTGTTAAAAAATTATACTATTTATGATCAAGACACGTCATTTGAAAATTCAATGTAAAGTAGCGTTTGATTAGGTCCTGTTCAAAATTTGGGAAGTTAAAGAAACCAGCTCGATAAACTTTACCGTGACGTTATCGTAAAGGAACATTATTCATCAATAGTTTTTAGCATATTTTCCTTTCAAATAATATATAGTTATGAATAAACGGCAAACAGAATTAGTTGGCATACTGTTGAGGAAAAATTTGCTGTAAAATCAAATTTAATTTCCATAATAACTTGCTCTTCAATTTCTATTAGCATCGTATTATTGACAACTTGAGAGTATAATGTTTTTTCATAACATTTTACATAAATACTGGAAGTGATTTACTACTTATTTAATGCGATTGCGTAGAATATTTTTCACTGCAAGTTATTCGTACTTTACAGTGCATCACGCTATCGGTCAAGTAGCGTAAAATTTTGGCTGTAGAAAGTTGTAATTTTATGAGTGTAAAACGCTACTTTTATTTTATTTTATTTTATTTATTTCACGGATATCTCGCCCTTTTATAATTAGTACAAAAAAAAACAAGATGACGCATGATAAGAACAAAATCAATTTCAATATTAATAACATTTTAACAATTTGTCTTTTACTTACTTACTGACAAAATAAAATCGGAATGTATCAGGTTCTGAAGTAAAAGGAAGGAGCGCACGACAAACGCTTGAAAAAACTGTCAGTTCGATAGCTGTGATGTATAACTTGAGCGTGTATTCAAATAAAAAATATATATACAGCCGTGTTGAAAAGAAAAAGGATAAATGAAATCTCAAGTTGGACCCCAACGCTGTCCATCAACGTCGTGTGGGAATGGCTAATTTAGGCCTGTAGGTTCCGCCCAAATTAGCCAAGACAAAGCGACAGATGCAAATGTTCTGGCGCATCCTTTTTGAGTAGAGCTGATTGAAACTCGAGGCGCGCACGACTGGTCGTTCTTCACACCTCCCTTTTTTCCCCTTACCTACAAGCCCGTGAATCGTACGATGAGCTCAAGCCGGTCATTGACAAGGGACCAATCGCATTTATTTGAAATTTTTTAAAAACTTTATTAATGCATTTCAGTCGATATTATTCAATGGATCAGTACTTAGAGGTGTGAGGTTTATTTCTTAGTAAAAATAGATATAAAGAAGGGTAAATGAGGAAATCTTCAAAAACGTCTCGCTTAGCTGGTTATTCATTAATAACTAAAGAAAACAAATATTCGAGTGTATCAATTTTATGAGTTTTATTTCGAACCACGGGCCGAGTAATCGACGAAAAAATGAACAATCGATTGCTAAGTTAAGATTAAAATTTAAAATACTCGTTCCACGGTTCATTTCATACGTTTTTAAAATGAATCGGTGAATATCACGAGCAAAGAATTCCAGCTTCGTCTTGGAATGAAATGGATGAGAAAACAGAGAAGAAAATAGAGAAGCTTTTCCTGAACGATATTTTTCAGTTTTTAACTACAACAAATTTAAACGACAGGTTTTTTTGTGTATGTCCGTTAATATTCGATTATGTTATTATTATGCTGTTATTACACCGAGGAGCAATTTTTTATGACATTTCCAAGGATTCTTCAAGATTCATTGCATCATCAGAGCGCGTCATGTGCATACGTAAAAGCCCATCATTATGAGATTTTGAAATAACGTCGGTATAGCCTCTATTATCGTGGATAACGAATTTATCGTTAAGGATGCGTAAACAGATTTAGGGGAGACCCATGGGCAAGGTTTCCTTCGTTTTTACTAACAAATAAGGATAAAGGAAAAGAGTTTTATGAAGGAGAGGAGGAAATTGCTGTTCGATACTACCTTTCGCGGAGTAGAGAGGTTTGAGCGTGGGCGTCGCACTCGGAGCGCGCGTGCTTCACGAAAAAGGTGGTCAATTCCGAGCTCTTCTGCGCTTATTCAATGTTTCTTTTGTTTTCTTTTTCTCTCAATTAGTGCTCGCTTTCTGCTTTGCCTTTTATCGCTAAAGGACTTTGATTTTGAAGCAAGGGATTTTTATTAATCGAATTATCGCAGCTAATAAAAATAAGTATGTTTAAAAGACATCGAGATAATAGGGATTGAATTATTAAGTCAACAGTTATTATTAGTTAAATTATTAAGTAGGTATAATTGATTTTTATATAGCTCCAACGCGATGTGTAGAAGAAGCTAAAATAAACTATAATGATCCATTAGTTTATAATTTTGGTTGAACCTAGCAATGGACAAGTGATCATCTTTGTATAAGGCTACGTTATGGCACTTGAGCTATCCCATTGGAGATTTGCATACTGCACGTGCCTCTACATCTACAGACACAGGGCCGCATTTGCGCAATAGCTTGTCCTTTTACACGCCTTGTTTGTCACGCCGACATTGCGTGAGAAAAAAATCCGCTCAGCCGGGAGCACGCACTATACACCGCGGTCAGTCTTTGCTCTTGCAGCAGACAAGTAAAAATTAATGCAATGTAACGTATAAATAAGAAGATAAGAAAGTGAAAAAGTAAAAAAGCTGAAAATCGAGTTGAAAATCGAGCTGAAAATCGAGCCCAAAATAGCACGGAAATTAGCGGAAAGCATTTATCGATTATGTATCGAAGAGAAAAGCGTAAAGTAGGTGTACGGCTCATAAATAAAAATTATAAACCGCAATAAAAGGAAAGGGAGGGGGCTAAAAAATAGACGCAATAAAGAAAGCTTGATGAAAGGATTCGAGCAAACGGGTCTATTGGTGGGAGGCAGGGAGCGTACGATTCGTCATGGATAGGATGCAGTGCGAAAGGGTTCACGCGTCCAATTTCACGGGATCCGACAGGCTCGCAAGGCGCGTGCTTTAGTCTTTTTTAGTTATCGCATAACGTACGTGCACTAATGAAATGAGCCGTGACGGTGACGTGCCCGCGGTAGGGAGTAGGCGCACTGCCTGGGAGTAGACGCGTGCCTCCGCTTCTGTGCCTAATTTCATTGCAGGTTACTTTAACTAAAGACTTCTGATGACGGTTTATTCAACGTTTCATAAGAATTGTTATATTGAAATATAATTACAACATAGCTGATAAGTATGCTTTTCTTTTATTGCAGGTACGTCACTGTGGCATGCGCAGCACTTAGGATAATTTTGAGAAATTTTGCTCCTGTGATCAAGTCGAACGTTGAAGCGCCACTTCACACCATTGGCGTCGACGTATCTCGGGAAGAAAGGTAATCATTTTCCTCCTTCTAGTTCTAACAATAAGTAAGCATTAGTGAGACACTATATTTTCGTAGATATCACAAGTGCATATCCTGCTATGAGAAGTTAGTGGTGATTCGCAGCATCCTACTAAAAAAGCAAACGATGCCTGGTAAACTGGGGGCGACTTTTCGCGATCTCGGGACTCTTATCAGGACACTCGAGTGACGTCGACAGTCGGTACCGCAGCAGCCCCGCATCAAATCATTCGTAGTCTTGCTTCAAGAGAGCTAAGCAACTAGCGACGCTGGCGGTCAAGAATACTATACACAATACTAAATTCTCAACGTTGTTTCTATCAAAATTAAGTGGCATTGGAGATAAGTTCGTCTAGCTCAAGGCTTTTCATAGTACCTTTTATTAAATTATAAATTATTTCAATTTTTCACCTCAAAATGCTGGTGCCAATAAGACTGCTGAGGGCGCATGAAAATCTGCTAACCCATGAGCACTCAATTTGAGTTTTATGATTTTCAAGTTACGCTACAGTAACGCGTTTGTACACAGTAACGGTATTGGATTATTCGAATAACGTATGAATAACGATGTACGTGCTAATTTTAAACTTTCTGCTACACTTGACTATCAAGTTTTCTCTAATTTCATTAAAAATGAGCGCCACAATACCATTACATATTTAAACCTACATTGTCATATTTTCGTCTTCAGAATTCAACAAATGTACTACAAGAAGAAAATCTTCATCGATAGGAAGAATCAAGTATTTTTTCACTTCAGCATGTGAAGAAAAACCAGTATACATGTGGGCATGAAGATGGATCGCCAATCTACATCACAAGGCGAATAATTATAGAAAAAGACAAATGTCTTAATTGAAAAAAGTTAAAATAGTGATCAATGACTGTCTTTATTTAAGTGTTATTTATTGACCGTTGGTTAATAGCATCGAAGCCTCCTCGCGCATTGGTGTGTATCGGTGAATTTTTTCTATGAAAAATTTTCCTGTCTACTGTTTTTCTTGGACAACGAGAGAGAAACGAGAGACTTGCATGCAAGGAGTTAATGCAAACGTTACAATGTACATTAGAGTCTTCTTCCTCTTTCTTTTTATTTGTTTGTTTCTTTTAAGTCGTGTGTTTTTATTCGACAGTGCCTTAAATGAGGAGAAGGAAGAATGAATTGCTACTGGGGAGTAGTTTAAACTTTTCTTGCTGAGTCGAATCTATGAGAGTAAAGGGATGAATGCGTTTACTCATCTCGCTGCTATTTTCCGAGATATGAGTCTTATTTTCTTGAATGACTGAAGAAATCTGAGAGAAGGTCTTTGTAAGCCTTCTCTTGCTGATGTCGAGGGCGCACATAACTTGATTGCCATTATTGTTCGAAAATATCATATTTCAGTCGCTGCACTTGTCAATAGAAAATGGGTTTCAGATGCTATGCTCGAAAAGAACTACCGTGATAACTATGTAATATTTATTTTCTTTTTAATCGAACGTTTCAGTTAAAGTCGTAAATTTTAACAGTTTTAACGCTCTCCGTGATGTCAAAATAAGTAATTTAGCTTTTGCTTAAGTAGTAGTATTAAAAAATATTTTCCGCAATGCATTTCAAACTATAATTAGCTGATGGAAAGACACATTCCATTTATGCGATCTTAATAACCGTAATGCTTAATGTGGTTAAGAAATTTTCAAACGCCGAGCTTTGATGTATGTAATCTTTTAACAAAATTAAGGCTTTTTTTAATAAAAGAATAATAAATAAAAAAACGAATATTTGTAAAGACAAAAAAGTATTGGTTTTTATTCTTGATCATTTATTTATTATGAAAATTAATAAAAGTAACGTAAATTTTAAATTCTGTAGTGGGTATGGACTTCATAGATGGAATGGTTTTTTTCTGAATTAGAAAAAAGGAATGTCACGTATTGACGAATCTAACTCTACGAAAAGAAAATTGAAGGCTTTCGCGATATTTTGTAATATTCATTATGAGATTTTTCGGATTTCAGTTATGCGTAAAAAGTTTTTTATATTGATGATCGATGATCTTGGAAGTTGCAGCATTTCAGGGCTAAACTGAATCTGTTCCAGATATGCTGTTTATTAGGGTATTTCAGATTAGCCACTAAGAAGTATTCTATAATATTCACTATACTTTTACCGTAATGAAACGCGAAAAATCTCAGGATCAACGCAATGTCGTTTTATGATCGAATTACCGATTTAATGCAAGAGTGGAGAAATTGAATGGAGCGTGAATTTTTTATAATGTCAATGCCAATACCTACATTGTAACGCGCTGATAACGTGATTTCGTCATTTTTCCAGTCTTCTTTTTTAAGAGAGAAAAAGCCCTAGGTTAATTTTTTATAGAAGATTTTATTGCAAAAAATCAAAGTTTTATTGAAACTTGTAATTATTAGGATAGCGACATAGTGTTAAAAGATTTTAATAGTAATTACCAGAAAACAGGGCCCAATAATTATTTAATAATCATCGACTGACTTACTCTGTTGCAAAACTTGTTTTTAAGTTTTTGTTTTACTTCCCTCTTCTTTTTTTTATTAAAAAATCCAGTAATTTAATCGACGGATAGATTTGTAAGATATTTCCAATTTCCAATGTTAAGGTGAACTGTGCAGATTTATAAACTAATTGTCTGATGCGATGTAAAATTAATATTTATAAGAAAAATTAAGAAAATAATTATAGAAACTGCTGAATTCAGTGACACAGATGCAGGATTTGTCGATGACATTTGTATAGGTCCTCGTAAAATCTGTAAAAGCCTATCGATAGTCAGTATTTTGAAAAATAAATCAATAATGTAGCCAATCGAACTGAATGTATCAAACGATGACTTATATTTGATTTCGGTAACCATAATAAATGTAATACATGTAACTTTACAAGAACTCTAAAAATTCTTTCGATAAATATATATTAAATCCCGACTAATATTTCCGCATTGCAATTTTTGTGACAATTGATATTTTTGAATTGATTGATTTCCTTGTAGAGTATTAAATTCCTTTATTCAGATGTTTGAAAAAAGTTAGTATTCGTAATAAAATAAAAGCAATATATAATTAATGAAAAAATAATTACGCGTCGCCAAAAGTTACATCGAGTATGCATCGATCAATGCAAAAGTCGTGTGCGACAATTAATGTTAATGCTGATGTTGAAGTGAAAGACATTGCTTTTGTTCCGTCCATTGTATTTTTCTATAAAATAGCGGCTGTAAGATGAAAGAAAGAGTGTCATGAGAGCCCGTGAAAAAATGAATTTGAGCGATCAATATAAAAGATTTAATTGACTGTACTCAATGTAACGTTGCAATCGCGAAGCCAATCCAATATTTGTCACTTGTAAAAGAATACGTACAGAATAATCGATATGCCCTGAGTAATAGAAATATAGAAATATTTCAAGCTTCCTTGTTGTACACATATGAAATTAATTGCTTAACAAAAAAGGTGACTAATGAAAAGGTTGGTTTAGCGAGTATTCTATGAGCTAACTATTTATGATTTAAGTTTAGATTTAAATAGTATTATCAATTAAAAACATAGCAGCGAGTTAGACTGACAGTAGAGCGTTTATTTGTTCGTAGAGGGTTTGGGGAGAGTCTTTAGTTATAGGGACACCAGTAAGGTACTAAATATACATTCTTACATAAAGCTTGCCTACTGAAGGCCTAAGAAACTAAAAAAACTAAAAAATGCTCCTTTTACGAAAGATCTTTAAAGCGGATTTTCATATGAAGTACTTGCCCAATGTCGATTAGCAGATTGTAAAAAGTAATAGTATGTTCACATAAAGTTAACGTAATCAAAATCATAATAAAAGTATAATTAATTAATTAAATTGCCAATAATAATGTTTTAACGATGTTTGATTTGTGATACACCTTTCATTTCCATGGTTAAGTTGTGTAAAATAAAGAGTGGAAATGAAAAATTAAAAATGGTAAAAGAAAAAAATGAAGAAACTTGGGAGAATGTTCGTTCCTTCTAGGTTTTTGTTTCTCGAGAAGGCTGCTGCGACGGTCCGATTACACCGGCAAATTGAGTTACGCGAGCATCGGTTACACTTGAACGCGCTTGACCGTGTAATTACGTTGCTTTGAATTTTTTGTCCAGTGCAACTGACACTGAGCCGAACTGTTCGTTCCTCGTTCTTTTTTACTATAGTCTAGAACAGCTTGCTCCTTTGAACCGAATATCCGCTTTTGAGTAAAACGCTCCCGTAAATCTCTCGATAAAAATATAAAGGCATCGAGCGTCACGTCAGCAATTACGTTGATAAATTAACAAATGATGCGATTAAAAGGTCCTTTCCGAAATGTCATAAGTGTTATAAGTTAAACGTAATGAGTAATAATTTTTAACACACTGGTGAGAAGTGAAAACGCGAGTTGCATTCGCGTAGAGTGAGTTCAGCCGAAAACGGTAATAAACGGTAATAAAGGAAGCAATAAATGTAGAGCTCGCGTAGATGTAATGAATGCAGAAAATGCGGGCTCCACGATTCGATACGACTATATAGGAGGGCAACGGGCATAATCCGTGAAATATCGCGAGCGAAAGTGTCGCGCGTGCCGAGTGTTTACCCTAGGATTATCCATCCAACGGATCTAAAAAGGGTCCAGTGTATCGAGCCTTGGACCCCTTTCGGCTCGCCTTTCGTCTTTCGCCTTTGACGTTTCGAGGCGGGAAAAGCGGACTAGCGATTTTTCCATGCACATTTTCCACGCACATTTTCCACGCACATGCGTGCTCGCGCGCTTTTCCCCTTGAACAAGTGCACAAGTGCTTGCGAGAGTCGATGTCTTGCAAGAGCATAAAGAGATTTCGATATTTTAATGAAAATTATTTGGAGTAGAAAAAAATATAAAAAAAAATAGTAGAAAGCTGACAAAGAGCTTATCCACCTGCGTTACTCGAGCTTAGCGTAACCTCGTATCCTCGTATCCCATGAGAAAATTCCTTTTGGACGGTATTCTTTTACGGTAATCCAGAAGATGCGAGTTAAGTCTCTTCTTGCCAGCACCTCGAGCGACAAAAATGCTGTTTTCTCACAAACAGCGCGACGACAATAGCGCCGAAAATTTCGCCCTCTTGCTCCTTGGCTCCTTGGCTCCTTGGCTCCTAGGCTCATTGTCGCGCATCTACGACTGATCGCTGAGTGCCGATAGAGCGCCAAGTTCCCATCCTAAGCGGATTATCCGATAGTGATACGCGAAGAGGTTTCCGCTTTTGTTCCTCTTGAAGCCACTACCTCCTTACAAGATCTTTTTATCTTTTTATCTAGGATCCTCCCCTGCTGAATAGCATTCCCCTATACCTGCTTCTTTTCACCTTCGCTTTTCCCGCTTTTCCCGCTTTTCCGATTTCTCCGCAGGAAAAGATCTTTTCCTCCTTATTTTTTTATTATTATTTCTTAACATTTTATTTATTTACCTTTTGAGCAATATCATTATAATAACGCAAAAATATTCTTTTCACATCAAAATCTACGATTTTTTATTTTTCTTTTTTCTTCATGATATTTCCTAGTAATTTAAGTACGGCCAATGTCGGCCAATTTCTGACTGTCGCAGTTGAATTTTTCCGTGCGCAAAACACAATAATAATAATTTCCAAGCTTAAATGCGCCTTTTTGATTTTTGTAGTAACGAGTCGAACGCGATGAAAATGTAGCTAACATCAATCCCATTGAAGCATTTGATCTGAGAATTGTGAGAGTAACTAGTAAAGAACAGCCAAGTTTGGCTCTGCAAAAAAGTTTCTAAACAAAAGATGTTGTTTTTGGCGCGGGGAGGCGAGTGCGCAGGGGGATTTCGCTTCGGCCAATCGAAAGGGACGCGCCCCCACGAGCCAATCAGCCAATGGGGTGAGTCGCAAAGTGGCGCAAAGGGGCGCAAAGGGGCGCAAAGAGTCGCAAAGGGTGGCGATCCACCAATGGCGCAACTCCGTACGAGACGCGCACGATCGTACGAGGGCTGTCAAAATTACACGCGGGGTGGAGTGAGTCGCGAGGTAAATTGAGACTCGAGGGGATGGATCTCTCCAGTGAATACGCCTTGGGCGATAAACATTGCTGCAGTCGTTTTTCCCCCTTTCCCCTTTTCTTCTTTTTTATCGCAAACATATTTTGCTATCAAAATCGTCCGTACTACTAAAACTCGATGCAACTTTTCAAATTACCCATTGTCTGGGATATTATTTACTTGTAAATTACAGGTTGTGCATAGTCATTGAAAAAACCCTTTAAGGCGGCCTACGTCGAAAATGACATAGGAAGTGGTTGGCTAAGTTCTCTCTTCGCTGTGGTCGCGCGGCCGGCCGGTCAAGGTTCTGCCGGAAAGGCCGACGATGGACTGTGGTGTCTTGCGTACGATGCGCGTTGCCTTACCCTTGACAATGTGTGTTCGAGAAGCCGATTATGAGAGTTCGCTCACCAGATGGATACGCGAGCAAAACTTCAGTTTACAACTGCTAGCTTTTTGTACTGTATCTGCAAAAAACTCATAATTGTGATTTTTCAAAGCATTCCTGCATTTTATATCCAGACAGCACGTAACACGTTTAATAATAAAATAGTTATTAACAACCACCTAAAATTCTGCATTATCTGGACATTTTTATCAGGAAATTACGCTTTTTACCTAAGATTAGTTGACGTTTTTTTGAATGCCAATAGAGATAAAAAAATGCTGTCAGCGCGGTTGTATAAAGAGCATAGGTACTCCAATTAGTCAAGAAAGAATGTCGCTTAAGAGCAAACAACTGCGCAGATATGCAAAGTGGCTTTTCTTACAAAGTACAGACCATAAAATATAGAAAATAAAAGTTATCAAAATTAATTCAACACTTTGACTAGGCATTTTGAATGCAATTATTCAAATAGATCATGCTGAGAAAATAAAGGTTTCTTATCGCGGGAGGCAAAGCGTGGAAAGATCTTCCGGAGCGAAGAAGTTAAAGAAGAATTTAAACTTTTAAATTTCTCATGCTATTTTTAAATTCATTCATTCCACTAAACACTCTTTAAATTTTTAGACTCTGTGTGAAACCTTATGCATGAGATACTGAGATGACAGAAACAGAAATTAAAAAATAGGCATTCTATGATTTTTTATGATAAAATGATCGATTTGTTAATGATCTTCATTCTTAAACTAAACGGAGGTAATACTATTTACGGATACTCCAGTTGGATAACAGTGCTCGGAAGGGTTTATTTGCTTGAATCGCAGAGCAATGAACGAGCCGAGGTTCTATAGTCTAGAGGAGTCGAGGCTATTTACTCGAGTTGTATAAAATTTTAAACGAAATTCTAGCGGCCGAGATTTGAGAGGTAAAGTTTTGCCGCAATAAAACTTGACTGTTGAGTTTTTTAAATGCCAGCTAAGCGTAGAAACGCCCAGACAATCAGGCAATAAACCGTCTAGCCGAAAGCGGGCCGGTCGCAATTGAGATAATTAAGGCGTATGGTCGACATGCCGGGCATCCCTTTACGGGCCCTAGTTGCTGTATAGGTAGTCCCATTTGAGTCATCCTCGAAAAGCTACAGAAGACGCTGAATCTTTTCAGAATGCATACCTACCGACACTTGGTTGCTTTCCCGTATGAAAAAAAATTAGTATTCCATTATATACATCAGGTAGCATGTGACAAATATTCGACACGCCAATAATCCTTAAATTAATTATTGTTAATTATATTACTTTTAATTTTTAATTTTTAATTTTTAAAATAATAGTAAATCGCGTTTATGCGCGAAGATCGCGTAGGTATTGTTACCTCATATTCTCATAGGCTCATTTTTTTGTTTTTACGTACACTGCAAGGAACCAATAAGTTTTTGATTTTGTTACGGCCTTTTTATTGTATAGGGATTTTTCAATACTTTATATGATAAATTATCTACATTATAAATGCGAGGCTTGCTCTGTTATTTCACAAGCCGAATTGAAGGGATAAACAGTATCTAGCAAACTAGAAATTAAAGGTTTCAGTACCGTCGACGATTCTGATGTTTGAAAAAAATAGTGATGATGTATCTCTAACTAATAATCAGAGAGCAACTAAATAAAGTGTGTGAATTGACAAAAATTAACTTGGATTTTTTCAACTATTTAAAAATATAAAATTTTGTCGAGTGAATTATGAGCTGGCATAGGAGAAGGGCTTGGAGCGATAAAAAATAAAAAAGTGAATTTTTCAATGGGGGAGGGGGGAGCTCTCTTGCGGTTCGTTTCTTTGGCAGGGCTTGAAGAAAAGTGGACTGGCGGAAAAAAGGAGAATAAAAAGGAAGAAGCGGCGTCGGAGACGTATCTGAAAACCGCAGGGCCGCAGTCATATCCCTTTGTGCGGGTTTCGCCTTCGCCTCACCGCAAAGTTCGACCGACAAAAAAGGAAGAAAGGAAGCTTAAGAGAATTGCGCAGGGAAGAGAAGAGGTCAGGCGGGAGAGACGGAGAGGAGGGCAGGCTTGATTGGCGGCCGTCGGCAAAAGAGGAGCGAGGCCTCGACAGTCGACGTAAGCCTAGACTTACTCCGTAGCTTTATCTCTGCTTGTTTTCTCTGCTTGTTTTCTCTGCTTGTTTTCTCTCGATGGATCTGGTGGATTGATTTTGCCGAGCCGTTAGGCAACTGGCAAAGCAAGATTTCTGCACTCGTGCGTCGTCCTTAATTCGCGCGACAATCGCTCTTTATCCGCTGATTAACTCCGTTCGGGTCGCCTGCTGCGCCGGAAATGACGGGCGTGCGCCAGCACCGCGTGAGGTCCGCGCGCCGTCAACATTGTCGGCGCGTCAAGGGGTTCGCGATCGAATTATCGACCGCCCGCCGTGCGAATCTCGTCGCAGCTGCCGAGCTGCCGAGCTGCGTCGCCGTGCCGCGCGCATTCGCCCGTTCGCGCTTTTTCGCCTCCTCTCCCTGGCTGCAGGAGCACAGCTTGAGCTCGCAATGCGCCCGCCTGCTTCACTGTGCACCTCGACACCTTTCCGCCTTGTCAATGCGAATTTTTCAACCGAAGATAGACTGACCGATCGACGCCCACTTTTTTCTCCCAGGATCTCGGTAATTTCGACTGGTTCGGCTGGTCAGTAGTCGCTGGTCAAGCCCCCATTTACGCTACAATTGCCCGTGCAACTTTACCTTGTGATTCGTTGCTAGTAAATCCATCTTCAAGCTCTAGAAGCGCCTCATTTTTTTTCAAAAGTACTCTTCGAATGTAATGTACAGTGAAAAAAGAAAAAAGCAGAATATTCCAGAAGAAGAAGAGGGCTTTCTTTACCTTGACTGAAATTTCCTCTTAAACTGCTACAACTTGGTCGATCGCGTTTAAACGGTAGTTGAACATTTTTTACGCTTTTCTTCTTTCTGAGAAAAGAAACTAAAAGTAGAGGTTAAAAAAAGAAGCTATATAACATGCCTCGATTTACGAAGAGTCGAAGACAAGATTACAAGAATGTATCCACGTCGACTCTTAATTCTATTAATGATCTCTTGCTCTATCCAGCTCTAAATTATCGAGAGGATCTCTTTAGTTGTCCCTCTCCCTATGCTGTCTCCAACTCCCCAGGGAGCCTTGATAGCAGATGTTTATTTTGATGCTTCAATATAAATGTCTCTGTATACCGTTGACGATGTGCCGGCGTCAGCGCAAGAAACTCGATAGACCCGGCACGCACCGTGGCGGCCTCCTTTGTCACATACCTACTCGAGGCAGATCTATCCCAATTCCCACTCGAGTATAACTGACTAGTGAGCTGCAGCGAGGGCCCCGCCTCTCAAAGCCGTTTCCCAATCGCGCCTCACAGCTCGCTTCCTTTCAACAACTGCTTCAACGCGTTTCGTTTCACAAACATATAACACATAAACACATCATTTTCCAATAAACTAGATAAAATATAATCCTTCTCCATCTTTCATTTGCAATTGATTAATGATAAACAATTAATGAAAACAAATAAAAAATTTCCTTTTTAAACTTGTAAATTATAGTTATAGAAATAACAATTTTGAAAAGGTAAATAAAAAATAAGTAACAAAAGCTCATAACACTTGAAACAATGGATTGCGCACAATTGCAGCCGTCGCCAAGCATCAAGCGTATAAATTTCGTGATATGCAGTGACGTATGTTGCGAAAACTTGGCATAAGGCGACACAATTAGCATCCGTAATTCCCTAATATTCTCCTTTTAATCAAGTCCAAGCCTATTCTTTGCGCTTTGTTTGACGCTTTCACGCCACCTTTCGCACGTAATGTACAAGGCAATTTTCATTTTTATTTCAAACTTTATTATTTGAATCTCTTTATCTTTTATTTTTTCTTCTTTCGATAATTACTTGCTATGGGAGATTTGCATGGAAAATATCATTTTTTATTTATTTATATTAGACTAACAATAATTAATCAAGTTCCAGAAGAAAGAATTAATAAAACTCATTTGTTCCGATCACTTTATAACTGGCGGATAGCGTGAAATTTGGCTCGATCCGGTGAAGGATTTAACGGGGGTGGAAAAAATGTAGGCTCGCATCACCTGGTGCGAACATCCATCAAGAGAAAAAAATCATTTTCAAGGGGTCGTGGATAACATCCCATTGTAAAGATGATTAGGAGACTATAGCCTAAAGGGTGCGAGGATGTTGATGAAAAATTATACTGAATTATAATGTCATTAACGTATGCTGACCAGTTGCTGTGATCATCAGGCAAAAAAATGAAGTTTTTTTTATCATTTTCCGAAACTCAAAATGCAGCAAAATTAGTATAGGCACTTTCTACGAATAGATTAATATTTATGAAATATTGTTCTAAAAATAGCAAGTGTCAAACGGAGAGGAAAATAGTCTGCGTCTAGTTCTATCGTAATGACTTTGGAGCAATATTTTTAAGTTTTTATTTCTTTGCAAATTTCACATGATTTTTCCTTGTCGAATAGGAATTTCTTTCATTTTTCTTTATGTTGGATGACTGGCGAAGCATAAAATAAAAGAGAGCGCCGGAAAAAACGTCCCGTCATCGAGACGGCAGGGGTGAAAGAACGTTTAGTACAGTTATGCTTTAAAAAGGGATAGAAAGTGTTGAAAGGGACAAACGTTTACGCAACCACGGGGGAGCTAATGATGCACATGCAAGACTTTTTCGGGATCGTTAAAAAATCATTAATTATGCTTCTAAGATGATAACAAAATGATTTTCTTATATTAATGTGTCCAATTTATTTATTTTAAAATAAATTATAGTTGCAATGAAAAATGGCATTGTATAAGTATTTTTGATCGATAGTTGAAAAGCATCTTAGCAGTGTTGACTATTTAGTAAACAATAACTTGAAAAATTGCCTCTACATTACATCACTCATTGAGCTGCTAAATATTAAAACAATTTTTAAAAGCAATGCGAATGCAATTGTTAATAATATAATAATTTATACCAGTTGTTAAGTTATACTTTTCAACAGAAATGATTGAAAAGTGAAATTATAGTAGTTGGACATGGTTAATTATAGCTTGAAAAAAGTTTTGATAGCGAGGGAAAGTCGGGGATTTTGAAAAGAAGAAAAAAGAAAAGGGAAAAAATACAAGGCGAAGAAGCGGAAGTCGTAGCAGACGCTTGCGCGCAACATCAAAAGACGGCACACGAGCGTAAATAAACATGTGTGCTTTATTGCAGGCGAGTCTCCCGATTTTATTGCGATGATGAAGCTTTAAAAATTTTATAGATGCGTGCGTGCCGCGAGTTTATAGTTAGGCTCTTTAAATGCATTAAAATACAAAGGAAGCAATATTCTCCGTCAAGTTTTCCGTAAGGGGCAAAACTGCAGTGGAAAATTGGAAAGGCGAACGTGTCGCTAAGCTCGTAAAGCAACAAAAGCTTAGAGTCGGACCTCTCGCCTACTAACGGGATAGGATGTCGAGCTGAGCGAGCCTCTGTAAATCTTTTTGAGTTATCGCCTCTTAAACGCCTGCGAAATTAGCGGCTTGGCGGGCCTCGCTCGGGGTGCGGTCGACGCAGATGCCTCCTGACTGTCTTTCAGCTACTAAAATATAATTCGCGAGCTGTAAAAGGAACTAAATTTTATTCTTTTAGTGCGTACTAAAGCGACGATTTTGCCTTTTCCCAAGGCAGCAAGAAAGCGTACGCCAAGAAAGCGTACGCCAAGAAAGCGTACGCCAAGAAAGCGTACGCCAGGCCAGACAGGGCAGAAAAGCGATGAAAAATAAAAGGAGGATGAGAATGCGCTCGAGTAGCCGGCCCCTTCTGACTTTCCAAGAAAGTAGGAGAAGGAGAGAGCACCGGTGCGTCGTCGTTACTAATTTTCAATTGCAAAAGCGCCAAAAGTGCGAAAAGCGCCAAAAGCACGTACTGCACTTAAGAGTAAAGTAAAAACGGAATCGATCGATAATTGAGAGAGGCGAAAGCCGAAACGGAAAAAGAGATGTTGACATTTGTAAGAGGAAAAGGAAGCGTGTCGAAGGGACGCCTCCCAGCCGTCTCCCTTCTGGCTTCCTCGCGCTACTATGGAACAGTGGCAGGTAAGTGCGCAAGCGAAGCGAGCGAGGCAAGCGGCTCGACAAAGCCCACGGGCGATCCTCTCAGGCGAATCACATGGATCACGAGCCACGAATGCGCCTATCAATCACGCACCCGGTGCCGGTGCCCGCTGAATTTAGGATTTTTCGCATGTTTATTGCCTTCATTCTCAGACTTTTTTATTCTTCTTTTCTTTACTTTCAAACTATATTCTGCCACGTCAGACCGATGCGCAGAGTCGAGGAAAATCAACTGACCAAATGATTCGAAGGAGGATTTATCCGCTCTTCGATCGTAAGAGAAAAAGAGAGCGTTCAAAATATACACGCTGTTTCTTACATATTATTTATTTAGTTAACACCTTTGTTAGACCTTTTACTAATTTACGACGAATCTATAACTGCAGACAATAATTCTTATTTTAAAATGTAATAAAATGTAAGGGCGTCTTCTCTTAATAATTAATATTTAATAATATTGCACTTAAATATGCGATAACATTGCATGTAAATAGTATTATTGGATAATTCAGTCGTCGTTGACTCGAGCAATTGAAAAGGAAGAAGGAGAACTGCAATTGAAAGGAGAGCTGTTGAGGGGCCGGCTCGTTTTCAGCTGTGACGAACGTCCGGGCACCTCTGTCGGGCAGGAATAATCCGACAAAAGAGGAAAAACGTGCCTCCGCGCGCGTTTGTCTGCAAACAGGATAGCGTTACAAATTCCGTCAAAGAAGCGGCTGGGCCTAGTGCCACGCTGGCTCAAGCTCACTGAATAGAGGGAGGGAATCACCGTACGTCGAATCACCGGCTAATCCCCGCTCTCAATGAACGCATACCTTTTTGCGCCCCCCTATAAGCCAGCCTCTCCTTCTCCTCCTTCTCCTTCTCTTCCTAATTCTCTTGCTTCTTTTTTTTCCTGCCATTGCCTTATTTACATTGATTTTTAACTTGACCCTCGCCGTTTAAACAAGCTCCAAGTGAAACGCCTATTCTTCGTCAGAGCAGAAATAGCGTTATCTAAAGGACGCTTGTCGAGAAATCTCTTAGGGCAATATGATCGGACATAAAAATAGAAGAAGGAAAAAAAACATAAAAGTTGTACACCTACGCATTGATAGCTCGGATCATCTCAATTTCAAAAGTGTACGGCTCTCTTGTTCTCGAGGGAGCCCGGAAGCGCTCCGCTCTGGGAGCGTTCAGCCGGCAAACGCGAGTAGAGAGGGCTCGGCATATCGCATTCTCAGTGCCAGGCTGGCTTCGGAGGCTCCGGAGGCTCCGGGAGGAGGAGATTTGCGCGCTAGCCTCTACATAGCTAATCCGACGCCTGCGCGAGATAATCCGAAGAAATATACAGCTTCTTTTCTTTACATCTGCTCTTACATTTCGTCATTTATTTATTTTTCACTTTCATCCTAATCAGCAGATTTGCTTATTTCGTATATAAATCGATTTCACCCTTTGCCTCTCTTTTGCTCTATTTACATTTCCCAGCCAGTGGAAAAAAGGGCTCCAGATCCAAAACACTGCTTAATGCAGCTTCGAAGCGTTAGTAATAAATAGCGATATCACATAAAGATTACAATACTAATCCGATTAAATCTATTGTATCGTAAAATTTTTTACCCTTGATATTTTTTACCCACTCTAATCGCATGTTGGATTATTAAATGTCCTTACTCCTAGATGCTTATATCTTTTACAATTTGTTGCATTTATTTAAATAATAAATGAAAAAAATTAAACTTTCCTTTTTATATCCTTTTCTTTATTACTCCTCCGAGTGCATAGCAGATTAAACGAAAACGAAAAGTCTAAAGGGTCGAAAAAATGTTCTTTTCATAAAGATGGAAATGTCGAAAAAGATGGGAGGACACATATGTGCGATAGGATCGCGACGACTATAAGGAAAAAGGAAAAAGGGGTTGTTGGCGGCGGAGGGGCTAGAATCTTTTTTATCCGAAAATTGAGCATTTCGCGCTCATAAATCAAGGGGCGTAAAGAATCAATTATCACTTATCGCCCCTGTTTAATGCCTCAATTTTTCGAGGAACCCGCTACTGGCCACCTTTTTGTGAACCTGTGGCGTCGCTTAGAAATCTAATATTACGTAAAAAAGTGTCGGAAAATGAAAATGAGATTGGAAATGATGTAGGAGAGAGATGACGTAGAGATTACCGAGTGACGGCGGCCAGTCAGCGTGAAGCGGCGTAACTGCAGTGTGAAAAGTGAGCTAAAAATAAAGCCGATGGGCCGATGGGCGCGCGAGAAATGAGAGAGGAGAAAGCGAGGCAGAAAGGGGAACGAGTGGAAAGGGGGAAGGGGGAAGGGAGGCGGGAAAAAACGGCGCAGGTAACTGGTAACTCTTTGGGCAAAGCGCGCGCCCCACGAATCTTTTTCTGCTTCAACGCCCGAGGCCCAAGCCTTTATTGTGATTTATAATTCGTGTCTAGGCGCTCCGAAGCGCACGTGCTGCCCTGCGTTTAGTTTTTCCACAACGTATCGAGGATCCAGGATCGAGGAAGGAGAAAAAGGATTCAGAATCGCGTTGATCGTTTAAGTATTTTTACTTTTTTACTCATAGTCAGGAAGTACAGTAGTGCAAAAGAAGACGGGAAGCTTCGAGATGGTGGGAACTGGCCTGCAGTGGGTAGGTGGCGAGGGCGAGCTTTCTAGGCAGCCATCGGCGCGCCTCGTCGCCATGGAGATGGACTGGTAGAAGAGGAGAGATGGGCGCGAGAGTGTCTCGTATCGATCCGTAGGTCGGCAGGTCGCAACCCCTCCGGAATGTTTTTGGACTAGACTTGCCAAACATTGCCTTTTCCCAAGTGCAAGTAGAGGCTATTTATTTAACAAGCATTCACTAATCATTATTACACTTGACTGTCTATTACACCTTTTATGTAATAAATCCATTTCACTTGATCTGCGCTAGCATCAGTGTCGTCACAGCTAATTGTCAATTTTCCCACTTTAACTCTCTTTTCGCACTTATTTTTCTCCTTTTTCCGCATTTGAACAGTTACATCGTAACTCTGTAAGAAATATTTACTAGGTCAAAAGTTAGCCGACGATTAAGGAGAAAAGTTTTTACCTTCTTCGAAGCGATAGTAACTTTAGAGTTATGCAGCAGAAAATCTGTCGAATCCATAGTCAAGATAAATACTTTGGACTGTAAAAAAGGATTTTTAAAGTTTATCAAGGCCGGTGCCTTTGGTGTCGCGAGGAAGGGACCTCGAGGTTGTGGCATAGTTCCTTGAGCGGTTATTGGGAATCTAAAAGAAAATTCGAGAGATTTCAATATCGATAGAAATATTATTTCCCAGTAATCAATTGTAAGACTTACACAAATTCACCAGCGATATCGGAAGTCGCCTGTACCGTCGATTGTATCGTTTCTAAACTCCGTGGCTCGAATTTTATTTCTACCTTGGTCGAGCTCTTCGCAGCTACCGGTACAGGACTTGTGCACGTAAACGAAGGATCGTTGAGCTTAAAATTCAAAATTTCAAAATTTCTAAATTTCAAAATTTCGAAAATTCGAAATTTCAACTCGTTTCTAACTGCTAATTTAATTTACCTTAAGTACAAATTCGCAGGGAACTTTGCTGAAATTCTTCAATTTTAATGTAAAAGTAGTTTCGGTGCCCAGGCTCGACTGGACGTGGACTGTCTTTTCTGGTGGAGCTGGCATAGCAATCAAATGTAGATTGTAAAATAAACTTCCAAGCAAGTCGCTTGAAAGGACTAACTCCGATGATGTGTCGCAAGGATGCAAGGGAAAATATTCCAATTGAACATTTTTCTAACACAAATAAATGACAAGTGTTTAATTATATTTAATTTAAATTAAAAATAAAGTTAAAAATGAGAATAAAAAATGTAATTTTCTATATACAAAAGCTAGAGGTGGCAAAGATAGAGGAAAACCATGAACAACGATGTCTTCGTTCGAACTAATAGTCTCAAACGTTACAGCTTCGCGTTCCAGGGGATTTTCAATCTTGATCGTATAAAATGTGCGACTGCGTACGTATGTATTCAATTCTATATTATCTTGGATTGCGGGTTTCGTCACAGTGAATTCTATATCATAATTTTGAATATGTTCTCGGTGATCGCTGAACCATACCTTTTCAGTAATCACAGCGTATATTTAATTATTTAGTGTTCTTTTTTCATTTTTCTGCTTTCTTTAAAAATTAAACGCTTAATAAAAGAAGAAGTAAGATATTTACTTTATAAAAATAGGTGCCTTCGCTTTCAAAGTAAAAGACAACCTGATATTGCACTTGCTTCCTTGCGGGTACGTTAATATGAGCAGTATTGCCATTATTCTGTTATCGATTTTCTATTTTATTATTTTATTACGATAATTTTTAATAAATATCACAATACGAATACTTTACCTTTTTATTTTCGTCCAATAATTCAGTCTTGCAATCAAAAGTTCTGCGATAATCGCTGCTGTTGTAAACAGTAAAAGTCTCAATGTACTTTTTTTTAGCAGGTATTTGCCTGTACAATTTTTCCCAAGTCACAGCCGCGGTACAACGACCTATCAGTCTGTACAAAATCGGTGCTTTTCCGTCGGGCAACATCACGATAAGTGTAGCCTGGTTTTTTAAAAATTTTAGTAACTTATTCATTATGATTTCATCTTTTATCGTAAATATTATCATACCTCGTGTAAATGGTCTAAAATAGTCTCCTTTAAAGGTGTGTACGTAACAATGAGATGCAACGTACTTTTTGGGTCAATAGTTAATTCGGTAGGAGTCGTAAAGTATTCACCAAGAATTCTTGGCCTTAGGAACCAGCTTACGGAGGAATCATTGTGAATCTCGATTTCTTTCGTTTCAGATTGGCGAATTTCGGCTGTAAAATCGGCGCTCTTCGTTGGTTCTGGTATTTCGAGACAATTTCCAGACATCGTTAGCTTTAGATTGGCGTAATCCTCTAGTATTAGAAAAGCCTAAAAAGTGTGCATTTCCAAAATTATTTTCAATTATTCCTTCACAGGCCGCGCATATGCGAGTTCAACGAAGGCTAATTACTTTATTCTCAATGCAAGAGCTTTCACAGGTTGGTGTAAAGGTACATGTAAAAATAATTTCACTTCCTGCTGTGCTATATCCTTTCATTGGTTTTATGTCAAAATAAGATTTTACTTGATCCGTGTTCCAATAGAACCTACACGTTAGATATAGTGACAAAACTACAGATATAAATTATAGCGTTTAAATGAAAGTATTAAAGCTCGTGTATACCTCGAACCGATATCGCCGTCGTTTATTAGGATAAATTTTTCCTCGACTGTGCATCCTTCGTATACTGAACCAAATGATATGTACGCTCTGTTGAAGCAAAAGTTCGCCAATGAACAGGCTGCTTTAGCGGTTGTTAAAGGCAAGCAAGAGCAGTCCATCTGTATTCCGAACTTAGCCTTTAACCATTTTATTCGCTGCGCAGCTTTGAACTGGACAGTTAGCTCCATTTCCTTATTTGGCTTCAACTCTCTCAGACCGCATGGTGATACCGTGACGAATTTAGCAATGTCAAAATTTTCCCTTGTAATTATTAAAGATTCTAAGTGATCGTTCGACCAACAATCAACTTTCGATATTCTTTCGTCCATTTTTTCGCAATAAGATGTGGCTAAATCTTCTGTCGAAACTTCTATAACGACAACTCTTAACCGCACTGATAAACGGCCCTCATTTACAAGCCGAATTTTTCGACACGCTGATTTACCTACTAGCAATGTTCCAAAATCTATGAAAGCATCGCAAGGATTTTTCAGTCGTATCTAAGATAAGAAAAATAAATAAACTTAAATTTTATGTCATTGGTGTGAGACAGGAAAAAGGTGGAGAAAGTGTTTGAAAGTTCAATTAACCTTGTAAGGAATTCCTTCTCCTTTAATGAGAATATTCTTTTTAATAGAAGAATTCACTATTGAAAAGTGTAACATTTTTTTGTATTCCGTCTCTATAAGAGGCTCAAAATGAATAGGTACTCGTGCAGACGTGTTAGCTGGGATCGCTTGGACTAGATACTGAAGGTCGACTTTTATTTCTGGACATTCCTCAAAATTGCATAATAGTCTGTAACAAAGACAAAAGTTAGCATAGTCAAAAATATAAATTACTGTGCAACAAATACTTGATGATTCATTACGCGCATGGTATTTTATTATTATTTTTCACCAAGAGATCCACCGTATATAAAATTCCTTCGTGTGTCTGTATGTAACAAGGACCAAAGTTGTACGAGTTAAAACTAAATTCCATCGGTGACGTTGTAGCGGATACATTGAGTTTTAATCGAAATATTGGACCGAACATTATCTAATTAGAAATTACATGAAATTATAAAAATGAAATGAAGAAAAGCGTTACTTTAAGTAGGTTTCCCTAGTGTTGCTGCCAAGACGCAATTACCTTCAATGTGAGAGGATATTTTAGGCTAGTTATTTTGTCGACCGCTAACAATTGAAGATAACAGTTGCTTTGACAGTTAGAGTCAATTCTGCCATTTAAATCTTCCATTGACAAAGATAAGACGTTTTGATTTGTAATTAAATTTAGATTCCAGCAGTAATCGAAGGGCAATTTTCCACTGTTTATGATTTTAAACTTGAGTTCCATAGGTTCGTTTAAGAAAAGCTAAATTATATTTTTCATAAATTATTCATGTCTTATTAAGTTTAACAGCAAATATTCTACGATTTCTTACTTGATCAATATCAATGAGATTGTCATAATTCTCATTGATATTTACTTCTTGGCCATTTGATTCGATGTAAATGAGTTTTGCCGAGAGGTTCAACACTTGCGCCGTAACGAATACTTTGACAGGCTTATTTAATTTTTCAACTTGACATTCGATATTAAAATTATACTCCCCAATCATTGAAGGTTCATACTCAATGCTAAAAATCAATTACTTAAAATGTTTTTTTTGGACATTCATTCGTTAAAAGTAACAGAATCACCAGAACAGGTAGATCTTACTGGAAATCTTTTGTTGAGTTTGGGTATAAAATTCCTATCAACGGATATACAACAAGGGTTTGAAATCGTCCTTCCGAGTACAGTGAATCCGGTTTTATGGAAAATTTTAGTTGACACGATTCATTGTTCGTTATTTCAAATGAACTATGTTGCATTTGACCTGAAAACAATTAAATTGAGTAATTTTAATAGACACAATGAAATATTTTTCAAATAAAATGAAACCTAGAGGCGATGGTCCAAGTTTCAATATTAAGCGTTTGCAAGTTAAAGAGGGTTCAACTGTGTTGACAACTATGAGGAAGAGAGATTCTAAATTGTATTTTTTTATTTGAAACAGCCAATAGGTCTCAATTAATCCAATAGATTCAGGAACAAAAGCAAATTTTATAGCCGTTTTTGATCCTCTTTTAGCTTCTCCAATTTCTGTCAAACACTGCAGCGCAGCTTGTTTCTCAAACAACCCGTTCGTGATTCTTGTGAAAGAAAACGTGTAATCTTCGGTTGTAGGATTAATTAAATAAATAAATCTAAACGTGGACCATAATAATTACAGAGTAAACGATGCAGTTGATAAAATAGACAAATTAGCATTTTTGCAAAAGTAGCTTGTCTGACCTTGTGTGACACTCGCCAATGCCCATTAGTGTAAACTCTGTTAGTCTAATTTTGCTTTGATTTTCAATGTCCGTAAGATTGTAGCCTTGTGGTATTGGAAGTTTGGCATCTCTGCGATTTCCTGTTAAATAGTCTGTTTTTTCCATTTCAAAGTGACAGTATGGTAGTAAGCTTTTTGCATAAACAGCAATGCGTAATGGTTCTTTAGTTGGATTCAAATTTTCTATCCTTCGGCATTGAAAAATTCATGATCAATTAAGCTCTCTTATTAATTCGATATTCAAATACCTACTTGCATTGAAGATAAGCTTTATACTGAAATACATCAACGGGTGAAAATTTTAAAGTACATTGAATGCTATGACCTGGAAGAAGACTACCCTTTTCAGGTGACATTTCAAACGGCCAATTTTCTCCTTCCATCCAACTGTCTGTACTACGATCCGTTAATCCTGCCGAGTTACTAAACAAGTCGGATGTTTCTTTAGATTCTTCCGTATCTTAAATTTATAAATGAATTTCAATAGATGTGAAATCTAATTTATTTACTTATTGATTTTTAATTAGCAGCAATTTATAGTTTAAGTAAATGTACCTCTTGAGGTTGCATGAAATCGCCTTTTTGACGAATGGATTTCAGCTCTCGATGTCTGATCATTATTGCCAGTAGAGTTTCTGTTTTGCATCGTGCTGTTTTTCGATCTGTCATCAGTACCTGTACTGTATTCACCACTCACGTTTGACTTTGAGTTGTATCGACTTTGATCCAAACGGACAGGATAATGTTCGTCCATTGTTAAACTCCATATAAAATCTAACTGAACTACTCCGGTATTTTCTAGCAAAAACTTGAATTCCCTACTCTATGACAAAAAAATATGTTATAATGACAATGACAATGATGATTATGATGAGAATTGGATAAAAAACCTACTTCAAACATAAGTGTATCGTCGAATTTAATGGATTCCAGAGTGCACTGATAATCTGAATAATCTGCAATAGCAGATATAAAAAGTTCAATTATCTCCTCAGAATCTACTACTACCCGATATCCCGGTTCTTTAGATTTTATTATCTCTTTCTTCACGTATGTATCCTCCTCTAGGTACATTTCCTTTCCAAACTCGGATGATGGGATTTTTTCTAACCAAGATACTTCAGTTTGTCTGTTATCCCATGATGGTTCAACTGATGGCTCGTTGAAAATGATTTGATAAATTTGACATTGCCAGGGCACCTAATGAGTGAGCAAATCTTGGTTAATCAATGGATATAATGAATGAATGAATGAATATATTAAAATTGGTTTACTTTTGATAATGAGATGGGTTCAGTCGTAAGAAAAGTAGCTGTCATTTCTTTGAAATTATTTGGTGCCAAGTGACCTACTGATGGCGTACAAACAACATTTGAATTTGAGGCCCATTCGAAACGATAGTAGCGTTCTTGGGTTTTATTCACCATTGTAAAGTTGATCTTGCTCATGCGGTTCAAATAACACCTTCCATAGTCTAAAGCATAAGATACCGACACTTGATTGAGTATTTTCGAAGTTGATCGAGATAAAGAGGCATTTTTAGTCGTATATTTTCGAGCTTTTCCAATGGATCCGCGAGATTCTGTTCTGCCACTGATCTCTATACAAGACGGATCTACGATATCTAAATTATACAAAACTATTGGTTTGACGAAACCTTCCCCCGACAGTGTCACTTCTGTAATCTCGTAAGGGTTTCCTTCAATTGATACTTTTAACTGACTACTAAACTTTCCTACTTTTACTGGAACAAATTGAACTGTTACATCAACAGTTTCGTTGGGAATAATTCGAAAAACAGCGATGTGTGCCTCTAAAAAGTATCATTGAACTAAATATTATCATTGTGCTTTACATCAATTTTTCTGCTGAAAACGGCTGGGGCGAAAACGATACCAGCTCCGACAGCAGTTCGAGAAAGGTGCTAGCTCGACTTATTGTTGCAGCAATAGAGGAGTCTTGAAGTAAAGGTCGAATTAGCACCTAACACCGAAGAGAAAAGTAAAGCCGTCGGTTTAGGTAGCACCTTATACAAAGCGCTTTCCGAGTTAATAATCCAAGTTAGTATCTTCTCCGCCGCAGCTCACCCGCCAATAGAGACTTAAACAATAAGAACCTTTGTTGGTTGTAGGACAATTGCAGGGTAACGACATTTTTTCTCTATCGAGTAAGAGTCCATAAACTTCATTGTCGTCGTCATTAATATCGATAATTACATTAGTCACGACTTCTCCAACGTTTTGAATCTTCAGTACTTTCTCGCGTGGCTCCGAAAAGTACGTTAAACCGAATGTCATAAATAAACTACCGTTAAGTTGCGCCGGTTCTAAAATTCGTATTTGCGGCACATGACCTTCGCCTTCCAGGTGAATAGAAAAAGGCCGAGTCTCCACATTATGAGGTACATCGAGTTTCATGTTCAATGAACCTGAAAAAGTCTAAGAATACTAATTTTTAGTAAAGAAATGAAATATTGATAGCAGTGTACTTTAAAGGTATAAAACCTAAACTATTTACCCCTAAAAAGTTTGGTGAAAAGATAAGGCTGAAAGAGGTTTTACTCATTGAAGGAATTTCTAAATGCTCCACATTTATTTGAAAAACCTTGTTTAAATCATTTTGAATTTCTATTATGATTTTTGCTGGTACAGCACTTATATTTCGAAGTGCAACCGATGTACTGTGAGATCCTCCAACGCAGACTTTGCGAAAGTACAAGCAATTCGATCTTTTTGAAAAAATCGTGTGTTCTTCTACCTACGTAGAATAGATATCTTCATTATAATATGCACAAACAATTTTAAATTGGATTCGCTTATACAGATACTTTGTTTAAAAAACTCAATTCTTCGATAGAATCAACAACATAGCTATCAGGAAATATTTCGACAAAATTCTGGCAGTCTATAGTGGCTATGCAAACTTCTGCAATTAAAGAAATTTCTTTGTTTTCCTTGTTATTCGGAAAACTATCTGGGACTAGAATAACTAATTTTTCTTCAAATTGGCCAACTGTTTCTGAGGAACAACGAATAATTAGCGAATCCTTTTTTCCGGGTTCCAATTCACCGTGAATCTTGTCCATTGTAAAGGGACCCCACTTTATTGTAGGATTTTGAATGCTAATGGATCTAAAATTCATAAACTAGTATAGTTTATCATTAAAATTTGATATCGTTTCAATTTCTATACCGTCTTTTCGTTGTTTTTTCTTGATGAGAAGATTTTTTATCTTTTTTTGAAAGACTGATACTTTGTCTCTTTAAAGACGAACTTTCAGTGAGCTGAGTTATTGTTTGGTTGACGAAGGAATACCTTAAAGGAAATCTTCCAGTATTTTCGACATTAATTTGCAGTATCTTCGTATATTTAAGCGCAAGTGTACCAAAATTTAAAATTGCTTGTGGTTCAATTTTAAATCTCGTATAATAAGCAGCAAGAGATACATTTAAAAAGCCTTCTTTCACTGCTCCAATACTGTTATATGGTTCAATGATGAAATACTTGAACAATGGAACTGATTTTAAAGTTATTTCAGAAGACGGTTTGTAGGTAAACTAAAAAACAAATTTTATTAATCGCGATACTTTTATAAATAGATAACAAATAAATAAATAAATATCCAACATTTATTATTGTTTGTTTCTTAGGTAATATAGAACCAGAAGTTGGATAAACTTGAAGATCACGTTGAAGCGTTACAAGCGTATTTTGATCATACAGTGCTTTTAGACTCTCAAATTCTTGAAAATTAATTCTGGAAAATAATAATTCCTTTTTACAAAGGGTTAAAGTAAGTCAGAAAGAAAAAATTGCTGCAATACTCGTAGGTAAATTCATGAGGGCCTGAATTTTTTATTGCAAAAGTTTCTTTTGCAAATGATTCCACGGGTACATTTTTAAAATCTATCAGGTTTTCAGGCTCAAGATTATCAATAATTTCGTATGTTTCTGCTATTATTGAAATTACGTATGTTGCTATAGGCTCTGTATCCCGTTCTTCTAAAAATATTTCTAAAGCTACTGTTTTTATTTCAGCTGTTGCTGCAATCTGAACAATTCATAGTTACGTATTATTCGAGAATGAGGCATAATAATGAAATATAAAATAAATCATACTTTGTCCGCTAAATATTCGATTTCGAGTTGAGTAATTTCGTTGTATTTCATTTTACCCGATGCAGGATAAAATTTTATCTGTGACTCCATAGGCTCGGTACACAAATGCCAGTAGATAGTAATTGCAGACAAATTTTGAACAGTGACCACTTGCCTTTCTCTTCTGTTTAGTAAAACCCGACCCAACTCCAATTTTTTTGGCTCAATAAAAATCTTTAATTCAGTACCTGAACACTGGAGCTAAAAAAAAAATCGTTATTTTTTCTTCTAGTTCAAATGGTTAGCGCGCTAAAAGTATACGTAGAGATTATTTCAAATACACTGATATTTTCCAATTGATTGTTGTCTTTTATGGATACAATTAAATCATCACGACTAATGCCAAAATTTTGAGTTCTCGCTGTGATATCGATGTAACCTACTTCATAAGGCTGAGAAAAATTATTTATATGAATTGTGTATGGAAATTAGATATTTATAATTTATCATGCAAACGAATTTTTTACCAGAATTTCCAAGTTTCGTGGATAGACTTCGAAAATATTGTAATTTTTATTTAACAAGGATAAAGAGACAGTAGCCGGAACTAATGAAATATTACGAAATTTCATTTGAGTTGTTTTTTTGTGTATTCTGCAAATAAAGGGTAAAATGAAAGTTGAGTAAAGAAATTTTAGAAATTAAAAAATCTATATATTGTAAAGTCTTTTAACTTGCTAGTCTTGCGCAACACTAAAATGTTTCCAAAATCATACACTTGCTGATCTAAAATGTACGCAGATTCAAGGGAATCGTTAATTTGTGAATCTTTTACCTAGAAATAAGTCGAATGCATAAATTTATAAATTACTTGAATTAAAATAAAATTGTTAGAATATAAGGTATAAAAATATTGAGTTGATAATTTACTTTATCAAACAGTAATTCTGGCGTCATATCGAGTTTGGCCACTTGAGCAATTGCCTCAATATTAATTCTATAAATATTTGATGGGTTATCGATAAAACTGAAAGAAAGATCTTCCTGGAAGTGGCCTTCTTCACTCGGCCGAAATGCTATCTTGAATGTTCTGGATTCATCGGGTTGGAGAGTCCAGCGTGAAGGGAAAGCCTCTTGCATAAGGCTATTCTTCTGGTTGCTGCTGGTTGTTCTATTACCGTATAGTAACAGAGACGGAGTACTTGTCCATTCTTTAACTGTAGTATTGCGCTCCTCCTTATCAGCAAACACGCAAGCCGAGATGGTAATATTGTCCAATAAGGTATCTAAATCATTTTCCAATGCTTCCAAAGATAGGCTAAATATATCTAAATATAACAAGTCATAAATTTACGCTGCAACTTTTATCATAATAATACGTAATTTATGTGTGTACCATTAAATCGAGTAGATTTCCCTAATATTTCATATTCTCGTAAAATAGAATAAGTTCTCGACTCCATGGAAGCTAGTGCTATATCATTTTCTTCAACTGTGAGAATTACGTTTATCAATTATTCCAAAAATTTTAGATTTTTAGTGTATTAGCTTTTTAATCGAACTTACATCTACTTTGAATTAACGCCTTAAAGCCAGCTGGTAGAAGAGAAACAATAGCATCATAGATATTTCTTTCCCACGGATCCTGAGCATGAACTCGAAAAATAAAAAACTTTTCTGTGTCCTACGAAAGGTTTATTAAATTAATAACGAGAACATTTAAGGCTGGAGACAACTCGCATTTTTGCAGTGCACCTCATGAAAAATATTTTATCCAAAAAATAGTAGAAAAACTAAGAAAATTAACCTAAATAGAGCTTTCAAGACCCTTTAGAACCAGAGAAAATCCACTTTGAACCGTAAAAATAACTTTTCAAAACAGCCCTATGTCGATGAAATATTTCATGTTCGTACTTAAGATTAAAGGTATAATTTCTAATGTAGTATTAATAAAAAGATTTGTGGTGTAGAATTGTTGTAGGTAATTTTTAAGAAAATTGGAACAAAAAATCAATTTTTTTAACGTATTTCGAGTAATCTCCATCCTTAATTAAATGCTTAGCCCAGTAAATACTCACAGTGACTACTTTGGGTTGGAATGTTATTGAAGAACGCATTTTTCCCTTCGAATTTTTTAGAGACCTTATTGATTCCTAATAGTATCGGTTAATTTGTAGCAAAAGTTAAAAATAATAATGTACATCAAATAATGATTCACTTACTCTATAATAATGTAATCCTGCTTCCCAGTCGATTATTGCCTCTAACAATGCATCGACACTAGCTTCGTACTCCTTCATTGCTTTTTCAATTTCTTTACCTTTTCCAATATAAAAATAATCTTTTAATAATCAATATAATAATCATTTTGAAAACAATAATCACCTTTTGATATTTCACTGGACTTGGAATAACTATTTTTCATGCTTATTAGATTGCTTTTTCCTGATTCTTTAGATACGATACTATCTTTAGGATTTTTTTTCAATTTTTCAATTTTAGATATTTTGTCACTTTTATCAGATATTGCCTCCAATCCCATCATCTTCAGATTAACACTTTCTTCTTCGCACTTTAATTAACAATAGAATGCAATAAAAAAATAGGAATTTTCACATTTCTACTATAATTGAAATGTACCGTAATTCGCGTTGATTCAGTTGCTCTATATCGGTTCATCTTCACTTTCAGTTCATTGCATCGTACTTTCTCATCTTCAGGTAAAAAATCATATTCCGATTCGGTCATGTGTTGGTATTGTTTTAACATTTCCTCAACTTCTTTCTGATTTTCCTCTTCTAAAGGTATTCATAAAATGAAAGAGTCTTAACAAAAAATCTGATGGAAAGAAGGATAAAAATGTACCTTTTACGCGACTTAAATGACATGATCTTATTTGAAATTGTTCAAAACTATTATAAAACGTAATAAATAAGTATGTATCAACGTTCCCTGTAGCTTCCAGTAAAGTAGTGAGTGCGATTGCTTCGTTTCTTATAAACTCATTATTTAAAGTTTGCAAAACGTAACCACGTTTGAATTTTAATTGAGATAAGCTGAAAAATCAATCTAAAGTCATAAAGGGTGTATAAAAGTTTTATAAATGTAGTTATCTTGAAGGGCGATAGATACCTTTCTCGAAGAATTTCTTTAAATAACTCTTGTTCTGTAGCTGGTAATATGCTTGCTTTCCTGTCAGAATCCTGGCCTTTGATACTTGATTTATCCTTAAATTTAGACATTGTTACAGCCTTAGAGTCTAAAAGATTCGAAATTAAGCAGATCATCTCGAATTTATGTTCGTATTGGGAATAAGTGTCCATCATTTCGATTTGCTCTGCAGGCGGAAGTTTACTCAGCAAGTAAAAAATTTGAGCCGCGTCAGTTTTTTCGGCAACTTTTTTTCCTTGTTGAGAAGCCATTTTTTCGAGTAATTCTGCTAGTTCTCTATACCGCCTGTCGAGGTGTTCTCCGAGTACTTTAACATGTTCACTGCTTGAGTAAGCTAAGGCTTCTATAAAAATCTGATTCAAGTTTACCACAGGAATCTTCAAAGCTTTTGCACTTCGGCACGCTGTTTCTTGGTACTCTGCCAATCACCATTTTAAATGTTACCACCATGTTTAATGTTTTTCATTTGGTAATTAAAAAATCATTCTTTACTATACCTGTATACGGAGCACCATGGAAAATAATTATTAGATTCTTTTTAACTTTATCATTTTCTCTTCGTGCATTTTCTTTCCTTTCGGAAATATCTCTGTGGTAAATTTCACCCAAAGGATCGTACATTACATTGGCAAAATTTGGATTTTCTTGCAATTTATCCACGTAAACTGAATAATAATAATAATAATAAAGAGAATAGGTAATTGCATTCAATGTAAATTACTTGATTACCTTTGGATCAAGGATTTTCTCGAAATATGCTCTTAAAATTGTCTTTCGTCAAAATATGTCAAAATATGCAGGAAACTATAGTTTTCAAAGTTACATATTACACAGCAGTTAGTATAGAGTAAAAAACTGCTGCAAAAGTTCGTATAAGTTTGTCGAAAGTAATTGAAAAATATCTTTAAGACTCACTGGCTTTGAAAATGTTAAGCGTTGAAGCTTTGTCTGTCATCTTTTAGTTTAAAAGAAGGTTAGACCGTTTCGAGAAAATCCGTGATTCACGAATGAGTAGGCGAGTCACTCTCCCAGTAAGAAAGAACGTTGTAATTAACATGGCTTATGTGCTGATTTAGCGCATCATTTAGAAAAATACGTTTTTAAACAGCAATTGAGCTCTAGTTTTTATCCGATCAGGCCATTCCGAATCCTATAGTTTTCGCCCAAACGATGTAGATTGATTCAGCACAAATAGGAGGCTTTTCCGTGTAAACTATTTGACGCAGCAGCCTCCTGTTTGCTTATTAGTTACTAGACTCCATTCAAACAAATCCCAAAATACGAGTTCATTCTACAGAGTTTGGGTGATATTCAAGACCAACAACCCTGGCCGTCTCCCTGACGACGTAAGTTTGTAAGAAAATTGCTAGCTTTTACCATGTAAGAGTGCTTCGACTTCTTTTTCATCCACTTGTGGGATATCATCGAATAAAATAGATAAGTTATCATCAGCTTTAACACTATACTGATAAACATCAAATAATGATCTTTCATTATTTTTTTCCTTTGTTAAATCCAGAGTTGCATTTTGAGAATAATTATCTGAAGATGAATGGTTAATGAGAAACATGTCATCTAAATAAGATCGAAAATCAGGATCTTGAAACATTTGGCGGACGAGTTTGTTATAAAACTCAATTAATCTGCCAGGAATGCTTTCGCCAATTTTTCTTTCTGGAATCAAAATTTCTTCAGATTTGTAATAATGTTTTAGAACACGAATAATTCTATTAGTTTCTGAAAAGCTGCAGTGATCAATATTAATTATTAAGTATACATAACTATAAGAAGTAATAAGGTAAGTCCACGGAATAACGCCATATTCGGAGTACTATATTCGCGGCGCGCTGTGGTAGTACGCTAGTACTGTCAATTGAATGGTCTATCAATATTTGAATCATTCCGAAACTCAAAATCTGCTTCCTAGTAGACGTTTTGTGCTCTGACCAATTAAACGTTATAATCTAACTTAATATTAAAAAAAATTCTATAAAGCATTTGATTTGTTGACTTTTACCCTTCAAAAACACTCCTAATAAATTTCTTTAATTTATAATAAATAAGTTAAATATCGACCGATTATGTTTATTAAAAAGTCAAATGTTGTTATATAATTTTACAGCAAAACTGCAATAAATTTTGATATTGGGCAAACTTAACAAAATTAGTTTTCTAAATGTTCCTTCTAATCTTTAAATCGAGCCGAATCGCGTTAAAAAATCCGCTTACGGTAACAAATGCTGGCTATTTGTACTTAGGGTGGCGTTATTAGGTGTTCCTACCTCATTTATTATATGTAATGAATAAATTGTACTCTTCTAAATGTTGCCAATAAATTTCTACCGGACATGAATTGACATTTTTAATAGTTAATTTTTTTTCCATAATATTAACTTTGGGAATGATTGGCTGAAAAGTAATGTTTGTTTTATCTATACAAAGTTTCCTTTCGACACCGTAACCAATTAACCGAATTATCTCATTTTCTTGTCCATGTTGCACAGTGATTGATAAATTTCTTTTATGACTACCCTGAAATGAAATATAAAATGTATTAAAATATATTAAATATCAAAAATTGCAGTCGTTAAAGATTTTATATTATTTACATTTTTATAAGGACGAAAGTAAACTTTTATTGCGGTTTCATAACCTGGTACAAATATATCTTTCGTATAATTCACATAAAACGGATTTTCCGTAAAGTTGTGCTGATTTTTTGAGACATTTTCTATTGATATTTCCCACTGACAGTCAACGAATCCTCTGAAAAAAATGAAAATTCAGAAAACATACAATGAACTTGCAACAACTCTACAAAATTTTCTTCGTTTACACACTGATTTTTTAAAATAAATTTCATCTCTCGACATTGACCAGTATAAACTTTATCAAAATTCAAAAGACGCGTATTTACAGTGACAAAGGGATAAACTGCCGCAGCTTTTACAGTTATAGGAACTGTCAATCCTTGTTTTATCTGAAAAAATGTACATGTTAGGATTATTTTTTTTTATGACGAATGAAAATTGTAATAATTAAAAACTGGCGTAGCTAATGTTTTATAAACCTCAAGAAAAAACTTATGAGAAACGTCAGTTCGTCGATCTAAGAAAATGTTTCTTTTAGGATAAAATATTATGCTTAAATGAGCACTTTCACATTGGCAAATCTCTACTTTCTTCTCGAGTTGAATATGGAAAAGTGTCTTGCTATTAGGCTTCTTTTTTTTATCATCCTTTCTTAGTTTTATTTTAGCCTTCTCATAGCCGTAATTTTTTAAGAATATTATTGACTGCGCAGCTTGATTGACTACTACATATTTCATGTCTATTACGTAAGACGGTGTCATTAAGAAAGATATATCAGGTAAATTTTGTTCACTACTAATGCATCTTTTTAATTCATTAGCCACGATATAATGTTGAACTATTAAACGTTCGAAAGCCATATCAATATCAACTCGGCTGGGATATTTTTCCTTATTCGAGATGACCTCCCAGTTTTCCTCTGCAACAGTATATTTTGATTGTTTTGCACGGGCTCGTCTATGAGTTTAGCCATATTTTAAAAAATGTTACCAGTCAATTGGAGTAAATCGTAGTCCGATAAGTCAACTTGATTGAAACTTTCCATATTACTCACATTACTGCCCGAACAATTTGATTCAATATAATTAGCTTCTTGAATTGAACTCTCAGCCACAACTAATTGAACGGCTTCGTACCCATATTCAATGGGGTACTTTTCAAATGCTTCATTGCTTCGCGTCACATCGAGATAGATTTGAGGAATCGTGGATAAACATTTAACGGCAATGACGAACGGTTCCAAGTGCATCACCTCAATTTCATTTGTTTGTAACAAGTGCATAATTTAATGTTGTGCAGTTTTATTTTATGAATAGTAAGTCAGTAGTAATAATAAATACTTGAATCAATATTGTTTCATTGATAAGGCCCGGTGCAGAAGGTTGCCGTTCGACCAATATCGTACTTTCGCAGTCAAAGTTGAACTCTTCAGGTGCTCCAGTAATTTTAATCGCGCTCGAGCTGGAGTCAATACTGTACTTAAGTGGAATCATACACTGATTAAAAATCTTTAAAGCTGCGACCGATGGTTCGCTAAACAACTGTAATTATTTAAATATTTTAATTTTAGATAAAATCAATTATGCGCATAGAAATTCTTTATTTTTTTCCTACTTGTAATCCAAAGTCTAGTACATAATCTCGGATTTCGCAGCGAACACTGTCAGCAGTTGCGTGTATCATCAAGATTTTGGCTGCACCTTGTTCTATTTCACAGATTGCCTCGATGTATAACTTTATATTTTCAAATCCATTGAATATGATTTTTATGTTCTGTTCCGCACATGGTAATACATGACCCTCTATTGGTTCGATTTGTAAAAGCTTAAATTAATATAAATAAATCGAGACTCGTTTAAAATTATAAATAAGAATCTGTATAAATGCAATTCCAGTTGGACATACTTTGTCAATGAAACTAAGACCCTCTAAAATCGTATCTGTTGACGAAGATGCTTGCGTTTCAGCTTCCCCGTAAAATTTCCAGGAAGGTACGTCCGATATCCCGTCAGAAAATTGTTCAGAGCTCGTGACAGTTTGTCCACATTCGCATATTTCTATAGAACACATTTCACGAAATACATCGGCGCTCGAGCTATTGTCGCTGCTTGCAAATTCTTTAGAACGTTCGCTTTCATCGCATTTTAAAGTGTCTCCGGGAGTGTCTCTCGAGCAGGCTAAAAATCAACAATAAAATCTTACCTTTTAATGTATTTGTTGAAAGCCGATTAAAATTTACCATCTCTTTCAAGGCAAGCCTTTGATTCGGTGCCTTCGCATATCCTCGACTGGAACAGTTATTGTTCGTTAAATATTGCTGCACGATTTATGATTTATTTTAAGAAAGAAAACAAGTCGGTTTACTTCTACTCTAGGAATTAAAAGTTTATATTGAAAACTTTCCTTTATCCAACTTATTTTGTAATAAACTGGCAATGGACCATCGTTAAGAATTTTCACATTCTCTTCTGTTATATATCCCGAAACGCAGTACACATATATTTCTGTTGGAATTATAACCAAGTGCGGGAAATTGACTTGTGCAACGCACAAAATTTTGTCCTAAATGCAATAAACTTGTGAATATAACAAGATAACTCAACGTGTTGCTATTTTGATGTATTATTTTCTTACTATTTGCTTGTGTTCTTCGTAAGTGATTTTTAGAATGCCGTTAAATTTTTGGGGCATCAATTTGGTTTTTTTAATGTTGAAGGAAAAATGACACTTAAGATAAACGGGTTCATTGTTATGTAAAATGAGTACGTGATTATCGGTAAGGCAATTGCATTGATAGACTATGGAAAAAGGAGCATCAAGCTGAAAATGGGCAGTCAAACTTCGACCCGATTGGTTCGTAATGCAAATTTCATCTACAGCAAAAATTTACGTTTTACCGTTTTCGATGAATGTGGATGTAGGTTTTGGTGTTCGAACAATGTTATAGAGTATCATACCTTCCTGTTGAAACATCTCGTAATCGACTCCTTTGTCTATTCTAAAGGTTAATTCATTTTTGTCAAATGTTATATTTGGCTCGATGAAGGTAGCGACGAATACACTGCTACCCAATAATTCACGCTTTCCTTGTCCTTCTATGCTAGCATACATATACCACTGCTCTGTTATAACTTCATTGCTTTAAAAAGGTGCTCATTTATTTTGCTATTTCGGAAAGAGATTAAAAAATTTTAATTCAAAACGACTTACGCGTCCCAACGTATTTTACAGTGTACAGTCTTTTCAGCGCCTGGCAACAGTTCAATCATATTTGGATCAACTTTGTATTTACCACTGAAATAGTCAACTCACTAAATTAGCGATTTAATTTAGCTTTCTCAAAATAAACGAATAAAAAAGACCGATACGTTACTCTTCCAATTCTTCAGTAGTAGCTCCTTTTTTACCTTGCTTCACTTTTTCTACGTGACTTAGAATTATGTGATGATGTCGGTTCCCTTTATTTTTCACAGTCAAAGGAATTTTTACGTTTTGGTGGCTATAATTTATTGAAACAAGATTTTTTATAACTTTTACGTATAATAGGATGATAAAAGTTACCTGAAAAGAAAGCCCATGTCGAAACGTGGAAAAATTTCTGGTTCGAAAATAATGCAAGTTCCAACGCCAAGTGCCGACAAATTAACAGTTATTGTTTTGCCATTGTATACTTTAATTAATAAGCGATCTGCATATTTTCCAGCATCTTTTAATAAAATTGAGACTGTAAGCGTGCTTGATTCGTTTGCACTTAATTCACCAGTCTGTGGTTCAACGTTCCACACGGACTGACTTTTACTCTGAAATAAGGATGATAAATCGTCACTTTCTTTAAACCAAGAAGTCGATTAAAAATAAAAAACAGTTTACCAGAGTTACGCTAAATTCTGCCGGGATAGGAGAGTCATTAAAAATACTTAAGGAAAGACAGACTGTCTGTAATAGAGTAACTTCGGCCCAATTAAGATGAGTTGGTTCGACTGAGACTACTGGACCTTGACCGACACAAATTATTTCCAAACACGAAACTGGTTCAAAAAATCCCAAACTCAAAATGCTAAAAAGTGTCGAAAAAGGTGTCTTTATGTTAGAACAACAATATTTTTAATAGTTTTGCAAGTTTTTATTATTTTCATTTAAGTGAACCTTAAATTAATTCTTTGTTCGCCGATTTCTTTAACGATTACAGTTAGTTGTATTTCTTTCGACTGTCCTGCATTAAGATATCCTTGATAGGTACACAACGAATAAAGAATTGGAGATCGACTACAAGTCTAAAAATATGATAAAAATGATAAAAGTGGTAATGAATAATATAAGGTAATATGAAATGATGCCAACTTTTTGGGGAAGGACGTAAAAGTAGCCATCAACTTCTGAATTGTTGGTAACCAAGAGTTTTCTAGAATAGGGAAAGTTGATGAAGCAAAAGCGGATTTTCACTTCAGCTGGAGTGATGTTAAATCGGGGCGTTATCGCATCGAAAGAAATCGGTACCAGAAGTGGATTTCCGGTGCAGTTGCACAATTCTACTTGTAAATTGGTTTCTCCAGATCGTACAATGTTTGGTGTATACGCGAGCTATCGATTTAATATTTCTTTGTATAACCACGTAGGTGTATTTATAAAAATTTATATTTACGCCTATTAAAATTTTTTATTACTTGTACACAAATGGAGCTAAGAGGGCTAATCGTTCCATTGCACGGGCAAACACTAAACTCACGAGGACAGGAGGAAAGTTTAGGTTTCGAATAAGCTTTCGCAAACTGCTCGTGTGTGATAACATCTTCGTAACCATCGAGTGGAATATTTATGCTAAACTCAATTGGTGCATGCGATAGATTGCGAAAACTCAACTGCTTCCTCATTGTGAATCCTACAGATACGAGTTTTCTTTTAATAAATTGCCAATTGACACTTGGCAAACCAATAAACTTTTCGACCTTACCTATCGAGGCTGGGCCAAGTTCCACTTTACCTTCCTCGTCTCGCACTAATGGGCAAATGACAGTACCTCTGGAAAGATACATTCTTTCAATTATTTCCACTTAGATATTTAAACATTTTATCAATTCTCATACCCGTTGACTCGTACTTACTTCATTATAAACGACAAAATTTCGGAACTTTCTTCAATAAAAAAGTCAACTCGTTCAACAAAAGTTCCAGTCTGGCCGGAGTAAAATGAGAGTACCAATGATTTCAACTGGCCTTCGTCAATTTTTAGTTGAGCAGGCTCGATAGCAATCATGCTTCCAAAATTGGAATTATTTTGCTTATACTTTATTGTACCAGCAATAGGGCCTACATTCCTACAAACCACCTGTATAGGAAATATTAATAGCAGTTTTAAAATTAGAATAAAATTGTTCTATTGTTCAATTTTACAGCATACTTCGTATTTGTATGTAGAGCAAAGATATACTTCTTGGATGTCTAATGAGAGGATGTTGAACTCGAGGGCAGGACCGACGCATTTACCTCTTAAACTGTACAAAATATTGCAGTAACAGCAGATATTTATATTTTATATTTTATAAAAATGATTAAGAAATTAATTTTACTACCTTATAGCTATTCGATTTTCTAGGCCTGCTATATCTAAATACAGCGTAGAAGATATGTCGCCCACCGTCTTTGGTTCAAAGGTTACTGTAACATTTGTCGAATTGCGTGGCCACGCTTCGCCGCACTAAAACATAATTTAATAAATTTTCAAGAAAATACCTTAACCAGTAAACACTAAAGAGTAAACAGTAATTGAAGTGGTACTATTGGAAAAATATCAAAGTGTTTGTCACTGTACGTAAAAGTTACATCATCAATAGAATTAACTTCGTCAGCATGAACTCTATTACATATTAACTTTTGTATGTTCGGTAAAAGAGAGTCACTTTGTAAAAATTCTCTTCGAGGAATTGATTCTTTCCATCTGGAATTTTAATTTTTAAGCCATCAGTTTAACGAACAATTTAACGGAATTAATTAATAATTCACACCGCTCTCGCTCTTCAGCGTCTTCTTCTATACTTGGAAATTTTACCAACTGATACGGGAGCAAGTAATCACTGTTATTTTCGATCTGAACTGTTGCAAGTCTTGATAGGCCGAAATATGTATTTTCTACTTTAATATCCTGTTCAACTACTCGCACGTCACATTTAATAGCTTCGCCATAAATTATGCTTTGAACTTTATCTCCTGTCCAGGTATACACGTAATTTATTTTTATAAGTAAGTATAAAAAACTAATGAAAATACCGACAACTTTTTTTATACCTGATTCATATCTTAAAATAATGTGACCATTTATAATTCCAATTTTTTTAGGGTTAAATGTCACTTGTATTTGAATTGCTTCGTCAAATCGAATAGTGCCCTTGCTCGGTGTTACGCTGAAATTTGAACTAAATAATCGCATAAATTTTATATTTTTCCAATGTGACAAAAATTGCGGTTCAAATAAAGCTACAATAATATAAATTATATTACTTGTCGGTAAAAATACTAAATGCTGTAATAACATCGCCAATGTTTTGCATCAAAATTGGCTTCGTTTTGGCTACTTTAACAGCGGTCTGGCCCATATCAATTTGGTCGGGAAAGGCAAGAATCGCTCGAGGCCCAACGGCTGTAGATAGTATAAGACAATCAGTAATAAGAGGTATATGCTTCACTATTATAACTATTTGATTATTCTGTTTTCATACCCATGATGGGCACAGTGAACATTCCCACGTCGGTTTTAAATATTATTTTATGAAAATAATGTCGGATTTCATCAGGATGAAATTCCACCTCGTAAGCATGTGTCATTCCAGGAGCTAGCCTTGTATTCAAAACTAATCCTTTAAAACGGATATTAAAATGTAAATCGTTTGAATCCTGCAATCTCAGTTGATGCGGTACCTGAAATTTATTTGTATATTCACTTTCACTTTTTACACTCTCAATTAAGAATATATATATAAATTAAGACTGTTTGATATACTTTTGAAATATTGCGTATCTGCAACATGACGTTGTAATAATTTCCAATTTCAAACCTTGGAAAAATAACTATTTTCGGTTTCGTTGTAAAAACGGAAGACTCGACTTTATTGCAATCCACATCTTTACATAATATATTTTCAGGACTTGCCGTGATCTGTTTTACGTAATCCGACGGCAACATCGGAAGAATCTGCAAGTAACAATTTATTTTTAAAGTTTTGTCGCTCAACTTCTAACCTACAGTTCTTTATATTTAATGCTGGAACCGTTTTGCTCGCATCTTTTGACTCTTCATCTTGCTGGTTTGAAGATGCGACATTGCACTGCAATGATTTGGCAGATTTATTCTGACTCGTTCTACGTATTAACTGGTCGTTATTAAAATCGCAATCTAAACTTGTTTTTGTATACATGATTACTGAATCTACTTTCTAACGACCTTTTTGCCTGTGTTTCCTCTAGACATTCATTTTTTTTAGGATTTCCTTGAAATTAAATACAAAAGATGAAGTTTCCAACTTTTTACGCGAAACTGCACAATCGAACATCAAACGTATAATGCCTAATAACATTTTATTTAATTATTTAATAAATAAAAATAAATACTATATTTAATACTATTTAATAAAGCGACAACGGAGCGGTAAATAGTAAATTGATAAGATGATTATTTTGTAAAACCTAGGAAAAATACTTGAGAAAAATAAAATGTGGCATAAAGCAGCTGAAATAAAAGTGTATCCTTGTAACGAGGCAAATTTTATACATACGTTATAATCAGTAAAATACGTGGCATAACGAAAGGTGCTAAAAATAAAAAAAGCAACAGTACGGCCTCGGATTTCGGCTCTGGTTCCGTTTTTATAATCCGAAAGGGGTTACGCATTGTCAATCTATTGTCGCGTGTAATTTAGTGTCTGCAAACATACACCGGGCTTAACGCTCTAATATTAACGCTCTAAAGACACGTTCGCCGGATTTCGAGGCCTCGACGTCCACGCCCTTATGGAAAAAGGAAACGCGAGTGAAATGTAAGTGAAGGGATCGGTGTCATAAAATTGTTGATTTTTAATTGGAGAAAACTGCTTGGTGAGCAAGGATTTTCAATACAAATCAATAGTGCTAAAAGGATTCCGCGTTTCAGTCATTCGCTAAATGAGCAACATTAATTATTTTTTTGTCAATTATATAGATAGTAGAGGATCATTAATTAAAAATTCGCTGGGAAAAAGTGTCAGGCTGCGCTCAGATTCCATTAATCTACAGCCACAGTTTTGGCTGAAAAATCTGCTTAGGTACATATTCATATAGGATCGAGAAATCTGTATTTATTGTTATTTTATTTTAAAAGTATAGGTCTTGACTTATTTAGTCAAGTGTAAAATAAAAGAATAAAGGTTTTGTTTCCGAATGACAAGTCTGCTGTCAAAATATACGAAGAGACACGTGTATAGAGTGGTGTCGTACGTGATATTGGAAAAAAGCAAGCATCTTATCATCCCTCCAGAGCAAAGCACACGCGCGTACGTGCAGGCGTGCAATTAAACGTAGTCAGGCGGAATCGGGAATCGGGATACAACGAGCGCGTGCCGACCTCTTCTCTTCCAGTCTCCCTCGCAATTCCGGCAATTACGAAGGCTTAGGTTATGCCGCGCACGTGCGCGCCAGCAAGCCTCCTGCCGCGTGCTTTTCATTGCAAATTTCGCACATACCTTAAATTCTTTTCGACCGTTTCTCTATAGTTTACACGTTTTCTTTATATTGCACATTGGATGGGTCTTTTTAAATCAACTGTCATTAACAAAATACTAACAACTAAATAACCTTTAAAACATATATTATTATATTTTGTTTAATTAATCCTTAAATCATCTTGAGTCGTCAAAATACTCTAGTGAAAAAACATCCAAGCATTGCAGTTTTGCAACATATGCACTAAAAGGAAAGCAGGATCTGCACCACGAGTTTCTTTGCAGCTGCTACACTCTTTTTAATGAAACATTATGATAATGATAATGATCTTCTTGAGTAAATGATAAATCTTTTTATTTCTCATAGAGTTGCTAAATAATTTCCATTTAATTACATTTCATTATTTTATTTTTACAGCTCTGACTGTCGAGGTGTGGTAAGTAGTTATTCTTATTAATTTTTACTTTGTAATTTCACTTAAATTATACATTTAAAGAATGTCACGCTAATGTCAGTTAATAATGATCAGTTAAATTAAAATTTCATTAAGCCTGATGTAATTTTCCTCTTTTTGAATCTATGTTTTTTATGTATTAAAATTCATTGATTATCTGTTAAATTATCTGACTGATAAAGGAGGAGAAAAGGCTTAAAGAAAGACTTGAAAAGGCTGAAGAATAAAGAGTGGAAGGGGTATTTAACTTAGCATAGGATATACCTTAGTACGTGCGTAGGCATACAGGCCTCGTAATGACTGGCTGTCAATGTCAAAACGCGTTCCCCGAGCCCCCGTAGACGTTTCATTCATTTGCTTTTGATACAGGCGTGGGTGCAGAACGTTAGAATGCTCGGGTCAATATTACTCGAGCTATCGTGTTCGCAATAAGTAAACACATAATCGACCCGTATTTGTTTGTCTCCTCTACCGTTTCTACGTAATAATGACAATTTCGCGTTGAATGCTAATGTACGCGAAAGCAGCCTCTTATAAAAACATTATTAATACACCTATATCTTGACTCGTCAATATTTTTCATCTGTTAATTACTGCAGATAAAGTTGAAAGTATCTTTCGGATATACATTCTTTTCGTAATGTGGAACAGGCATAATTCGAAAAATAAATCCATTCAAGGGAAAAAATTGGTCTGTTTAAAAAAAGGTAATCCCACCCATTAGGGGATAAAACGGAATTAGAGTTTAAACTTATTGTCAGTCGCTGAAAGCTTTGAGAATGTTTAAAGATGGAATTACACTGTCTCTTTCGAAGCTTCCATTCGCATGCTCAGGTGGTTGTGCCCGCAGGCCATGTGTTTGACCATCGCATTACAGTGAAAATCACTTCTCCCTTTCCTGCCATGACGGAGAACCGAAACTGTAGGCTTCTTATAATCGTTATTGATCTGGAAGTATTTCGGTCGCTGCCCAAGAGTCAGTCAGAGTCGGAAAATTTTGGATAAATCTTTTTCTATTAATTTATTAATCGTCGATTCGTCGGACATGCTAAGATAATTAAAAATGAACAATAAAATATTAACTGAAATAATTGAGTAGGAATAAGAAAGAAGGAGAGCAGGAACGAGAGAGGGAGATCGAAGGGTATACGAAACGTAAGTACAATTGAAAAGTCTGATCGAAGCAGGAAATGAAAAAAGGTTGAATCGATGCGATATCTAGCGTAACGCGTTGTCATTGTGCCGTGACGTTGATTCGGCGTAATTGGCACCAGGCGCAGGGCAGCAATGATTGGGATAAGCCGGAATAAGCCCGGATAAGCCCGAGCGGTGCGCTCGCGAGGGGTTGCTGTCGAATAGGGCGCGCCGATGATCCAGCCAAATCGAAGTAGACGACGGCACGTTGCCGGGCTCGGCAGTAATCGGGGCTAGGTACGCAGAGCAACTGCAGGGGACTCAACCGGAACAGGTTCATTCATTCATTCTGAATATTAAAATATTCTAAATTAAAATCTTTGCTATATTTGCCCCGGTAATAATATTTGTACCTGTAATCTCCCTGGGAATATGTTGCAACAGTGCAACATGTTGAGCGTACGACAGGCTGTTTAGCCTATTTTCTTGGAATAAGCCCGATTTTCTTAATTTTTTTCCTATGCACCAAAAATCCTTTCCTTTCCTTTCCGTGGCTCTCCTTTTGTAAAGAAACTCTTAAGCTCTCCTTTGAGGGCTGGCGATAGCTGAAGCGCGCAAGGATAAAAAGCAAAGGTAAACAAACACGGGACTAATCCATCAAACGGTATCTCTGTTGAATAGCCAGAGGCGCGATGCCGACGACTTTGTCCGATTAAAACATCAACGTCCCTGGGAATCTCCTCCATCGCATCTCCCCGTGCGCTTTTTTCCTCGGCTTCTCTCCCTTGGATTTGCATATCGCGGCGAATTGAAACGAGCTAAAATGGATTAAGTACGGCGCTTGTATGGCGCTTGTACGGCGCTTGCACGGCGCTTGTAATGGATCTCGATCGCTATCTCCTCCGTAAAACAGCAAGGCATGCGGGCTTTCGAGGGCAGCCAGTGCCATCGGGGCATACGTTTTCTCGCGCACGTGACACTGGCCTGCGGGGGTAGCTCGCGCAGCTCGCCTGGCTTTGTCCTTCTCTTCCCCTCTGGGAGAACTTTGCTCTTTTTAATGAGGATTTCTCAACTTTGATCCTTCCACACGATAGACGTGCGCGTTTTCAATTGCTCGTGCAGTCGGTGTGAAATCACTTGGAAATCACTTGGCAAAGAAAAATCGCCGGGCTTTCTCTTATTGTGACTGCGGGGAAGAAATAGTCAAATAGAAAGAAGAAGGAAACTCGCGAGTCGAGTCTTTAATACGTTGCAAGCGCGCAAGGTGACGCGGGTCACGGTGAAACAGGTTTGTGAGAATCGGCCATAACTCAGCGGCGAACTCGGGGTGAAGCCGAGATTAGCATGTCAGACTAATGCGCCGTGGCGACGATGGCATCGACGACGAGCGGGACATTTATTTTAATTTTACGCTCTGGCCGCGAGTCGCAACTCGCAGATGCCGTTCCTAGGGGTGGAAAAGCCGAGGAGGCATTTTATACGTGCAAGGGCTGTGCCCTGAAATACCCCCCGAAATACCCCCCGAAATATCCCTCGAAATACCCCCTAAAATCTAAGCTACAAAGGCTTGTATGCTTGAAAATGCAGAGGTGCGTGCCGAGGTGCGCCGGTGCGCCTAGTCCATCCTAACCTTCGCCTGATTAATGGAGTCATCGCTATTGAACGAAACATCGATTCGTCAATGCATGCCTTGCGCAATCTCGAGCACAGGAGTGCAGCGTCAATCGTTGCACAATCCTCAATTAAAGCAGTAACGACTCGATTCAGTACTTTTGCGAAATAATAAGATGCAGTGAAAAATAGAGAAATCTTTAGGCAGCTGTGGCTTACTGACTGTATGAAGTTGGAGGCACAAAGTCTTGTAAAAACTAGTTGTTGCAAAGCGTTGAGCAATCGTTCGGAAGCTTGCCGTTTGTCAACTCTCACCTGGTGCAGTAGCCATTCGTCGCGCCCATTTCCTGTGTCCTGAGAAAGGCTTGAAAAAGGCTTGAAAAAGGGTTGTTCTGCTGCTAATTTTGGAGCTCTTCAAGTGGAAAATGCACAACCCCTTGTCGAAGGCTTTTTTCCCCCATTTTTTTCCCCTCCGCTGATGAGTCTACCTTCTGATGAGTCGTTTTACAATGACAGATTGACTTGGAAACAGAGACAAGAAACAGAGTCGAGGGAGAACTGGTCACGTATCGAAAATTTTCATTTCAATTTTAGTATTTAAAGAAAATTTTCCTAATTTTTACTAAATTTTACAAAGCGAAAGGAAATTGCAGTAAGCAAAAAAGGCAGTGAACGCACAAAGCCTAAATGACGATTAAATCCGCACCGCGTGCTTGGACTTTTTTCTCGCTTTAAAGCGGCGCAGACAGAAGAGCAATCCCGCCCCCGATAAATGCAAAACAACGGCGCACAGCCGCGAGAAAGCTATAAATCACGCGATAAACATGCACGTGTTCCCTCTCGTGTAGGACTAAACGAAAACTATTAACGCGCCCGGGTCCATTTATTCAAATGCATGGGGGCGACGTTGATCGGCTCGCATTGCACGCCGAGTTTTTGCATATGTCTGCATTTTGCACGCATCTATACTCTATTCTACTTTTACTTGTTTGCACATTTTTCGAAGAGTGTACTGCTGAAAAGAAAGAGGCGCCACGAGAGGTGGCAAATAAAAGAGGAACTTTTATTTTAATACTCAACCCCTCGGGTCGCTTCGAGTACGCAAACTATTTTTCATTATGTCTTGGCAATAGAATAAAAGAAATGCCCTTCGCCCGATCCGAACAAGCGCAACTGCACGAGCTCTTGGAGAAGGGGAGGGGAAGAAAACGAAGGGGGGAGAAAAAAAACAAAGCTGACTGAAATAGGTGCAAATTAAGGCCTAGGCTCTGGGTAGAAAGAGAATCTCATTTCAGTGCGAAAGTCCTCTGTTAATCTATATCAATATAAATATATGACTTTTTGCAATGGCAGTACGAGCCAAGTCGAGAAGAGTTTATTTTTTCATTTAAGAGTTTAATGCAGCATCTATCAAAGGGGTAAGATGAAACAAGTCAATCGATTCGTGCTATTCACTTGAAATTACCATTTAAAGAGGAGAAAAAGCAGATTGACATGAAAAAGCAAAACTGCCAGCAAGGTAGAGAGAGGGAGTGGGGGGCGGACATCTGCGCGGCGCTCAAACGTGCACGTTGGGCTAACTGAAGGGGGCGTCTGAAAAGGGGGGTACTCGTTTTATTAATTCACTCCCTCGCTTCTAAGCTGGCAGAAGTGCGCGAGGGTGGTCTGCTCTTGCCTAATTGGAACGAACGAGTTCTTGATAAACGCGAGGAACAGGTGCGGATCGAGGAGGAGATGCGAACACTTTCAGCGAATTTAGTAGCTTCGCATTTGGCAACGATTCCGGTGCGTTCCGATGTGCAATTGTTATGTAACAAAAGCGAATTGAAGAAAAATCAGAAGGCAACATTTAAGATGCTCTTTTAACAGCTGCGGCGTGCTGGAGCGAAGTAGCACCGGATAAAAAGTAGCTTCTTCCTGCTAGAGACGAACTGACACGGCCGATTGGCTCACTCCCACTGTGAAAACGGATATAGCTATCCTGCCTCGAGAGGCAGGATTCCGTATAAGTGCGTGCGAGGAAACTGCTGCCTACGACTGTGTACGTACAGGCCCTGCGTACTGGCGTACTGCATTCATTCGAGGCGGTCATCTGTGAAACACATTTAGCTTGTTGATGCACACAAACGCAACGGGGACTTTGACTCCCCCTTTTTTATTTTCGCTTCGTTGAATTTTGCCGTGTGACGCGTTTCTCCGCTTCTTACGCTTTTCGCGTTCTGCCTCGGTCCTCACCCTCTTCTCTTCGACGGCAAGTCGGAAGCGATGGATGGCGTGGTGCCGGAGTTGTGGATCTGCCGAACGGCAATTGATAGAACCTACACTTTTTCGCTTCCCTCGCTTTTTTCAGCTTTTCCATCTTTTTCACTATTGTGACCGATTGCTCGCGCACACCCACTCGATCTTCATTTATCCTTCACATTCGACATTTAACCGTTTAACCATTTAGCCATTTAGCCATTTAGCTATTTAACCATTTAACCATTTATCCATTTAACCATTTAACCATTTAACCATTTAACCATTTAACCATTTAACCATTTAACCATTTAACCATTTAACCATTNCATTTAACCATTTAACCATTTAACCATTTAACCATTTAACCATTTAACCATTTAACCATTTAACCATTTAACCATTTTACAATCTAACCATTTAACCATTTAACCATTTTACCATTTTATCATTTTACCATTTCCGATTAGACTTTGTAGTCGCTGCAAAAATGAAAATTGAAAATGGCCTGATTCGATTAACGGGCGCACGAAAAGGCGGGCGGCGAATGAAAAGAGCAAAGTGAGGAAAAAAGTCGTGCGAGTGTGGTGAAGAAGAGGATTGCTCACTCGACGTCCTCCATCGAAGCGTGCCTGATGCTTTATCCGCTTGAAGGATATGCCCGCATTTTCCTTGATGCTTGACTAGTTTTGCGTCTCTGCATTATATTACAAGTTCAGTCAAGTTAATTTACTCCTCAACATATTTACATGCTAAGTAAAACAAAGTAAAACAAGTAAAACGCGTATAACAAGAAAAACTTGTGTTACTTGCTAAGAAGCAATCGTTGTTAAAAAATGAAAGAAAAATTGTAAAAGGTTATTGGGCGAGCGAGGCTCATTATTACGACGATTTGTCGGCAATTACCGTCGATTCAATTTCTTTTTTGTACTTCGCCGTCGGCGCGCGGCGTCAAAGTAGCGGGGCTGTCCGAGATAATGGAGAATGCCGGGGGGAGCTGGGGTCCGGAACGGGCCCTAATGATACGGCGCTGGGTTCTCCGGGGGACTCGACTCGCAAAAACTGCAGGAAAGTTTATAAGCGGCCGTCGTCTAGGAAGGCGTTGAAGCGTATTTAGAAAATATTTAACGAAATATCCACTAGATATATCAAGAGGGATAGGTGAAAAGATATAAAAGGGCCATCCTGTTTACAATAGAGTCTCTTAACTGCTCTCGTTGCCCCATACGGCTCTGAAAGCGTATTACTATTATAGAACGGTCATCCCGTACATAAACACGTATACACGTAAATGCGACAGCTGCTAGTTTGACTCTTGGAATTCGTAGGTCAAAATAGCTTGAAATCCCTCGAGTCGCTCGTGTCAAAACAGATTCTCGATGTTGCGCGTACCTCTGACGATTTATTATGCGACTCCCCTGCGTGCGCAGGAAAAACTTGCGAATATCGTACGAGAGGCGCGCCTCATGAATTACCAATCGGAAATACATTCGAAGCAGATGTGACGACAGCTCAAGTGTATCTCTTTTAGTCGATCTTTTCTGAGCCCATCGAAAAGTCGATTTATTTAATCGCAATGAAAAGATTTCAATTTTTCTCGAAACTGTGAATATTCGAAGCGTATGTCTAAAAGGCTATACGAAGTTGATAAGCTATGGTCTCGTAAATTATCTGACCACAGGAAATAGTCTGCGATAATGTTAATAAAGCGTTAATGTGACGCCAGCGCTGCCGTTTCTGATGTTTGCTTACTTCCTGTCAAAGGCTGTCAAGGGCGATATTGAAGCAACGTCAATGCACATTTTTACCTTTCTGTCTCGCTCTCCAAGTTGTTACAAAACGAATATTCCTCTTCTGCGCCTCGCTATTGCCCTTCATTCTTGTCGGCTCACTTACTCGCTGCGTGAGAGCGTCAACATCTTAACGTGTAAGGCTTCTTATAAGAATTCAGACTATCGCCTTTCACGGCTCAAACGCGATGCCTCGAGTTGCATTTCTTCAAGAAAGGGAAGAAAAGGAAGAAAAAGGCTAGCTCCTTTACTAGTTTGTTTTTAAGAGAAATAAAACGATTGATTGAAGACTTAGGCGATTTTTAAGAGAATTCATTTAAATCGATCAACAGATTGATGAGCGTGTTTACGGCTTAAGTGAGAGCCGTAATCGGCGAGAAAGGATCGGACGACTGCAGCGTGCCCCGAGGCGGGACGGAAACGAGCGATAAGCGCGCTCCCGCGGCACCAGGGGCGTTGACTTGACTCTCCCGTCGCGCGCTCGCGCGCTCGCGCCTAGCCGTCGCCCGTCGCCCGTCGCCCGTCGGCCCCGGGGCTAGTCGCGCTCATGCTAATATAACAAGCGTCGCGGGTGTTCCACGCCCCTCGCTCTTACCCTCTGCCGAACCAAGCTAAATGAAAACAGTGCCGATACTTCCATTCAAAGCCTGATAGATGAATTTTTTTATTGCTCAGCGCACAGTTTGTCTTTCATTTTTATTTTTTATCATCGCATTTCTCTCTTCCTAGTTCCCTATTCAAAGTAAACATTTTAATTGTTCTTAAATGATATATCGCGAATCTATAACAGAGAAATTATAGTTGCGCTTATGAAGAAGCCGCCGAATTCGGGTTGAACTTGGTATATATTTCATCTACGGGACAATCGAATTCCAGAAGTTGTGAAGTGCGAAGGGATGATTAACAGGCAGGCGACGAGGACAAAGCCGGCGTGCTACGTATATAGTGCCTTTTACCGGATTCCTCGTCTTCGACGTGAATTAATAGATTGCCTCCCTGGATTTGTGTTGCACCCGCTGTGCACCCACGCTCGACTAGTCGCTCCTTTTTCTGCGATCTTTGCCACTAGTTGTAAGGGATCTCCACCCTGCTCTCCTTCTACTTATTCTTTCTTTTTCTTCTTATTCTTTATTCTTTTCAGAAAAGGTTTACTTGCTTTAGTGGTAGAGACGAGGATATAACTTCAGAATTTAATGTCTCTATGTTAGTATGTTCTATCCTTGTCTTTTCTTAAGGAAACTATTTTTTTCGTGGAAATTTACCGGTGACGTGCTATTAAATTTATGACTGCAAAAAAGGTAGGCGGGATTTAAAGTGGGTAAATGATAAAGAAATATAACTTATCTCTAGATCACAAATGAAATTATATTCATAATCGATAAACTCTTTACAAATATGTACATACAACAAAATTTAGCACGACTTATATCGTTACATTGAGATAAAATGGGGATGGGTTTACTTGGAACAACTAAAATAACTTTTCGCCTGCAATTACTGCAATAGAGGCTGAGTAATGAAAAGTTGAGGAATAAGGAAGTGTCGGATCAAGTCGGGAAATCGGATGAAAAAAAAGGATAGAGAGGATAGAAAAGGATAAAAGAGGATAAAAGATAAAAGAGGATAAAAGAAAGAGGTTGTCGGTCGAATGACTCAGTTGAAGCGATTTCCGGATCGACGCATGAGTCAGTACGCAGACTGCGCTACAGAAAAGGTTGAGCGTCTTTGATCGAGGTCGAAAGTTAATTGTCTTATTATTAAAGAATGATAACCGAGTAATTAATACGCGCGTAATCGGACCTCCATTTCTGGATCCTGGCGGTGATTAAGATGAGGATCGACGGGGGTGCCGGCGCCAGGTACCCCCAGGTGTGGGTGATGGGCATGATGGTGGTGGTGATGATGGTTGAGATGTGGCGGCTGGACTCCACCGGTCCGGTAAGCTCTGTGTTTGTCCTCGAGTTCCTGGACTCTGCGATTGTAACGCTCGATTTGATCGCGTAGCAGTGCATCTTCTTCGGCTGCACGCTCCTCGTCGTACTCGAGGCAACCCACGCCATCCAGTCGCTCCAAGTCAATCCAACCGCGCCAGATCACGCAAACTCCATTCATTATCAGTCGGGATTTCAAGTGAACCTGTCGGACAAAAAGCAAATACTATTAAACAAATGTTAAAATGTGGAATATATATTCTAGATGACTAGATGATAAATTTCTTAATTGCTACTAAATTTGTTAATCTGTGCATTTGTACATTTTAGCCGAAAGCAAATTAAGGAACTTTCTAAGCTTCATGCTAATCGCCTCCCTCTACGCCGCTACGCCGCCCGAGTCAGTCTCATGCATGAGACGCGTCGTGCATAATGAATTCCGCGATGTCGAAAGACGCGTGTCCGGCATATTCGTGCAAACTGAACGTTAAAACCCAGATTAGTCACCCGACTCAGCAGTCAGCTCTCGCGACTCTGTTAGGCGATCACTGCGCATAATGGATATTTCCTTCTTTCGTAAACTGTATTTCAAGTTAATTTATTTAAAAATCAACTTTGTAGCTACTTTATTTTAACAATTTTAGAAATTCCAGCTGATCTTCAAAGTGAAATTTTATTTACTATTAGTCTGATAATCATTTCAGACTGATTTATATCAATTTACTTAATATATATACAAATAGGCGCTATGTATAAATGTAAACAAATGACGGAGATTGAAGGGGGCTAACGGGCTTTTCAAAGCAATTTACACGCTAGAACATTTGATTATTGTTACTGGCATCGTGGACGCCCCGTCGTTCGATTATAAAGCAAAAGAGTATCCAGCCGCGATCGGTCCCTTGCTCCGTCGGCTGCAGTAACAGCTTTGCAATATCTAAACTAACATTCAACAATTATCCGAGTTTAAACTTACACTTTAAAAACTTTACACTTTTCTAGCCTTTTCATTCCGAATTTTTCTCTCAAAAAGGATGAAAATCTCATTTTTCTCACTTTGTCTTTAGTAAGTTTGCAGAAAAGGAAAGGATCGGTCAATATTTGATATTGATTGTCAAACGTCTTTTGCGATTCTGCGGTTAATGAAAGAGCGACGGTATAGTTTATTGTTGACTAACGATTACATGAAAAAAGAAATTAAAAAACGGATTTGGAACAAGTCAAACTGCAGGTAAACAAAATGAGCTGACATCGTAAATACGGCCCCAACGTGCACGGGATACCAGCAGCAGTTTTAAATAAAAAGAATAAAGAGGGCAGCAACCGGATCAACTCCTCTCGCTGACCGTATGCTGGGTCTAGGTGTCTCGCGTTTCGCCCCCAGACGTGACGAATGTCTCTCCCCTTTGCCGCTCGGACCATCCGCGAAGGAAAAATCGCCCGGTCACGCCTACTCGGCACAGCAGCAAAAAAAGAATGTCCTCATAAAAAGTACACAATTAGTTTAAACTTGTTACACATCTGGTGTAATTTGGTGAGAGATGAAACTTTAAGTGAAAGTTTAAGCGGAAAATCTTAAATGCATGCAGAGAGCTCTTCATTTGTCAAAGAGACAAAAAGTGGAACGTCGGACATTCGGAGCATTCGGAACATTTGGAACGTTAACGTTTAATAAATAGGGGCTGTTGCGAAGCGGCCACGATTCTTTATATCATTCTCGGCTTTATATGATTCTCAGCTGGTGAAAAACAAACGGGTATGGGCGTGACTGCCATTACCGTGTCATAATGAGCGGTGATATTTCAACTTGATCGCAACCCTTTCGCCTCATTTGCATGGCCAGCAAAAAATGGCAGCGAAGAAGAAAAGTCAACGCGAAAGGGCTAACTGGATCACAAAAAATAACAACACGTGTTCTCTCTTACGTATCTCTGGCTTCAACAATATCCATTACCTACTTAATTGTAACATTTTAATAATGAACATGTGTATAATGCAATCTTTTCATTTAATCGTTTAACAATAAGAAATCAAGCTTTTACCCGAGAATCCACTCAATAAATATGCTCCGTAAAACGCTGTCCAATTTATGGACTGACTTGACTGCATTTTTACGAAAAATCTGATTTTTCCAAATATTTCTTCCAAATATTCCTCATTGGACTTGGAACTTGATTTAAAAGTTTTAATTGAATTACAGGAAATTATAGGGAAATTGAGCACGTAGACTACTCTCGAGAAGTAAGGGCAATGTGCGCTGCAAGCATCCTTATCGGACACGCGGATCGCGCGCAATTAACGCGTTCGTAACGCGCCGCGGGCCGCCAGCACCGCCGGCACGTGACCGTCGCTTTGTCGCAGTAGCGTTATTAGAGCAACAATTCTTTCATTCTTTCTTTTCTTTCGCGTCTTGGGTTGCTTTGCTTCAACGAAACTTGCCGGTAATAAATTCTTTTATTTTAAATCTTCAAAGTAATGACGTTGGTGCAGTACCTAATATTTAACTTTTCGGATTTGGGAAGTTTAGCCGTGTTGTTTTCGCTAAGGGTAAAAAGAATCGTAGTCAGTGAAAAGATTGAAATTTTAAGAATTGGAAGAAAGCCAGTCAGATCCGAGGCCCCGAGTACGATGGCGAAATTTACGAAGAAGCCGCATTCTAAGACGTTCTTTCCCCTGGGTCTCAAGCATCTGGCCTTGAAAAAGTGAGAGCCTTAATTGTTCAAAATTGCCTCGAATTCGGCAATCTCGAACGTCGGCATCGTGCCGTCTCGAACATATGGCTTACCAAAGGGAATAATGGGAATGCTGGGATGCTCTTAATTTTCCGCCAAGCTTTGATTCTTTTGCGCAGACACGCAAGCCTGCGTCGTTTATGTTCCCATGCAAATTGCACCTTTCCTTCTTTTCTGCTCTGTTACTACTGTCGCTCTCATCGCCGTCATCGTCGTCTTCCAATGGCGCCTAATTTTGCTTACAGGCGCCTAATTTTGCACTTTGACCGTTTCCGACGACGACGCCGACAGCGGCGAATTGCATTGATCGCAATGGCGGCCAGGCGTCGGGACGCCGACGAGGCGTCGCCTTTCACCGTTTTCGCCAACTCGAGCCCTCTACATCCGCGGTTTTTCGCGCAAGCGCATCTCTCATGGCGAGGGGCTGGTACGCTACATCGATCGTTACTGCTACAACTGTTTCGGCATTTCTTGAGCATAAAATTTTCTCTTATAGCACGAAGAAAGAGAAAAAAGAAAAATTATAAAATTTAAAATTGATCAATTTAAAAATTTAAAAGTTATTTTATTCAAGCTTTATCTATTGATTTATTCATTTGCGGAACTCTCAAGTGCCCTATGACAGTAACATCGAAGCAATTAAGAGGCTTTACTATACCGATCATTCCGGATTACGACGTCTACGACGTACCAGACAAGGTAAAAAGGTTAAACCAATCAATCGAAATTTTGAGCTAGCATCGGCTCTTCCCTAAATGGTATCTCTTATCCCTAAATGGTAGACAGCAAGTACAAGTTAACGCATCGTTCACTTCAAAGAAGGTTTGCTTCGGAAGAAAATTAGGAGGGCTCCGACGAATCGTAAACGGCAGACGGCACATCCGGTCGTAAAGGTTTTCTCGGAAAAGTTTGGCACCCCCGCAGAGAAGCGGCGGAGAACCCGCAGTGCGAGCAGTAAAGGGAACGGCTCGTCTAACGGCCTACCCAAGGAACGAAACAATTTGACTGGACTCTCTTGCCGAGGCAATTGTCAGATTTTCAAAGCATCTCCTGCAGAGAGAAGCAGCAAAGTGAACAAATGAAAGAGAAGTTTGAAATTCGCCAAGAGTCAGCGAGTGAGTGAGCAGTGGTGTTTAAAGCAATCTACCTTGCCGTGTTCCTTGTCGAAGTCGCATTCGTGGGGATCGCCGGAAAAGTTGCCAGAGCTAACTCCGAAGACGAGTTGCAGATTGGTGCCGGTAGCGGCGAAGGCAATCTCCGTGTGGCCCTCGCGACAGCCGTTCAGGAATCGCACCTGCTGCTCGTCCTTAGGTCGATCCCGATAGCCTGTATACTTGACCTGAAAGAGTCGAGAGAAGCGTTACGGCGTTAATACATTGGTTCAATTTTATTAATGAATTTTATTACTTTCAGGGGGGAGAAAAAAGGAACAGTGAAAAATGAAAAATAGAAACTTACCTCGCTTTCTCGGCTGAGTCTCCGGAAAAGTTCGTCATTCTCAAATTTGCTTTTCTGATCCGGCACAACCCTGGGCATCTTGAAAACAAGTCTGGGTCGGGGCTGCTCGTAGATGCCCATCCCGTCAAAGGGCAGGACTCCGACACCGAGGCCACCGGCCGCGTGCTCGTTCATCGTATGCATCATCATGGCCCCTGATTTATAGTTCACTAAGCACGAAGGAAAAGACTCAAATTCTCATAAAAAAGCGGCTTGACCGAAATTGCGAAATTTTTACGAAATTATTTACGAAAGTTGTTGAAGCCGTCGCGTGAAGGCTGCGCGCGCGCACACTTGCAGCAGTACGTCTCTACCGAGACTGTTCGAGACTGAGCAGCTCGCTTCTCGGGCAAGCTCTCGGTTTACCCGATCTCGCACATCGGCTCCGCCCAGTGAGTGCCCCCACCCTGCGTTTCCAGTCGAGTGGGGAGCTGGTCCGGCCCACCTCGATGGACGCGCTCCCAATTATTAGAGGGGCGCAAGCCTGCTTCCCACTGATTGACCCTCTTGAGAGGAGCGTCCGAGGAGACTGTCTGGCTGACGCTGCTCGCCGCTAGTTGCCCGTTACGACGAGACGACTTTTATACTTTTATTTCAAAAATTGAAATTCAATCTTTTGCTTATGCTTCCCTGTGTCGTTTATTTATTTACCGCTAATTCTATTTTAAAAAATGCCATTTTATTTTATCCGGATCTGAGGCGCTGCAGCGCTGCAGCGTTGCTGCAAAGTAAACGGCTCCAAGGGGTCGATAAATCCGCGGCAGGCTGCGATTGGCCGACTGCGCAGACAGCTTTCCTGCAGGGAGCCCGAGTAACGCAGCCTCCCCTTTTCATTGAAGGCCTCCTCCTACTCCTATCTGCGTACATCGCGGCTCTTTCCTTTTTTCTTTATTCTCTCGTAGTGCCCAGCGATAATAATAAGTCTTCCGACAGATTCCATGTAGAGGAAACACAGGCCCGCCGCGCGACGCTTTATATACGTGCTCTCGATTTCGAACACTGTATAACACCTCTCTCTGCTTCTTTTTTCTCTTTTTTCTTCTCACTTTAGAGAATACTATTCAATAGTGATTTTAAAATAGATAGAATTGAATACAAATAAAAATTTACTGATTTTATTATTATTTCACTTTTGCATAATTGTTCTCATTTGGTTTGTAATTTCACATGAAAATTTTCAATATAATTCACATCTCTCTCTCTCTCTCTCTCTCTCTCTCTCATTACTCTCTACGTGTCTCCTCGCTGTCTATGAGCCCATCTCTTTCTTATATGACGCCCAATATATCAAATGTTCATGCCGCGTGACCATTTCTCGAGTGATCCGTTGATCCCTTCAAGAGCAGCATTGTTAGGATTAAGATCTCGGCGACCCTTTGCGAGTGATTTTATTGCTCCCTTCTATTCTCTTTTGTCTACTTTTGGCCCACTGTCATCAAAAGAATTTTCTTTAAAATATTAGCTCTATCCCTAGGTCCAGTTTTTATTAGAGGAAATTTTAATGGCATACTTTTCATTTTCTCCTGAACTTGCCAATATGTTGTTGCATTACTATATAAGTGTATATAGCTGTATAAGTGCAGCTTACATTTTATTTTATTCTATGCAGTTTTTGTAGAAAATTTTCTATAGACTTTTTCTGCAGAATAGTCAGCAAAATTTTCTGCGGGAGATAAATTTACAGAAAATTTTCTTGTTTCTGCAGAATCTTCTGCAGCCATTTTTTAATCTAGGAACACTTATCGTCTGGTTTTTCGGTCAGGAAAACGAGTAAAGGGTTCCACACTTAAAAAGGCACAGGGCACACCGACGCACAAAACCCAAAAATACACTATTTGTATATCTACATTCATCACGCACGTATAAAGCACGTAGCTAAATTTTGCTCATTTTGAACCCCCACCCTCCAATGTAGTCTACCGTAGTTTCAGAACTCTTTTAGTGCGACATTTCGTAATTATGTTCCGGTCGAGTATTATGCTTTGAAGTGCAAAATCTTTTGTTTCTTCGAAGCATAGTCGTACCAGAAGAATCGTAGGTTCTTCCTAGTATAAATAAAACAATCTTCATGAATCATATAAAATTATAATGTGAAGTAACAGAATCCAATGAACAACTTTACCTGTAACATCATTACGTACTGAAGGACAGTAAAAATCGTATGGTAAGTCGCTTGCTCGCCTATACCTTCTCTTCTTCTCGCACTCATCGCTTTATATACCTATAAATATGTACTTTGCTAGGGAATTTGATACAATATGGAAAGCAGGTGTAATAGTATGAAAATTGCGTGAGCTTTTTAAAACGGAATAAATTTAATGCAAACATAAAACTATGTTGCTCACCGTATTCTTTCAGCGTATCCCCCTCCCTAAACAGGCTACGTGATGAACGATTCCTAAGACGGGGAGTTACCGACAATTATCCAACGTACTATCTGTATAAGAGAGAGAGAGAGAGGGGGGGCGGGCCGTCGGTTTAATGAGTCCCGGGCTGCTTCGGGCCCGTCGGTCATAAATACCCTCAAGGATTACCTATTGCCTTAGTGTCTTAATACCGGGTCAAACCTTACGAGCAGTCACGGATCGTCGACCGTTTTTCGTTTTGGGAAAAACATGAGTCGAAGCAAAGAATATTCTAGTATAGAGAGGAAGGGAGGTAGAAATAATGTGTCAAAAAGATAGCTAAAAGTCCTGCTCTTGCAGTAACAGTGACAGAGGGAAAAGCAGCGGCGATGCTTTTTCCTGTCTGTCACTCTTTCACGTCTTACGGGTTTGAAAATTTCTTCGTTTAGTCCTCAGTGACAATGCCCGCCATAAAGAACTTCATTCCAAAAGGATCACTTATTGCTTGGATTTTGGGTCAAGGAAACGCGAAAATCGTGCTTGCGTTACATATATTATGTACCAAGGGTTTACATACTCACTCATTTGATCCCACCAAAGCGTATCTATAATCCTGTTGGACATATTCATTAGTCTAATAAGAATATTATGGAATTGCTTGAAATTTCTAGAAAATTTTTTTTATTTTTATTTTAAGAAAAAGGCTTCTAGATTCCTGCATATAATGTTGAAAGTAAAAAAATGTTTTATTTATTTGGAAATAATTCTAACGTAAAAAATAAAAATTCAATCCACAGAAGCCAGTTATGAATTTTTACGGCGGTCCACCACCTTTAAATATTGTTCAAAGAACAATATTTGAAGTTTTTAAGTAAATAATTTTTTAAGGCAAAAAACTGCTCAATAATCTCAAACTGAATTTTAGTAGTTTTGTTTTAGGCCTTAACAAATTATTTATTTAAAAAATTTGATACATACAATTCTTTAGCCCGAAATTACATAAAATACTAACATTTTAAGCCCAGTATTAAATTGTAAAGTAAGATACAAATTAAAAGGTTTTACAAAAAGATTGCACAGAAGATTTGAAATCATTAAAGTCT